>CAJQUW010009258.1:0-162500 GCA_907163375.1 Prostheceraeus crozeri
AACTGACCAACCATGTTCGGAAAATCGATGGGTATTGTAATTGTGTAATTAAATACAACCTTGTAAGTAATTGTAATTGCAAATTCACACAGTAATTGTAATTAATAAGTCAATAATGTTTATTTCCAAATACATTGGAAAACAGGGAAATGCATGTGAACAAAAACAATTTGTATTTACAAACATAACTATAAAAACTCAGAACGTTAAATAGTACATTTCAGCGTGCGGCCATTTCATGAACAAAAAAAATCATGTTCAGAAGGAGAGGAGAAAAATTTGCTTCTAAATGGCCATTTAGGTTTTGTGGATTAGCCTTTTGAAGGAATTTTAGCAATACTTTTTAAGATTTTTTGAATGTGCGTGTTAATCAACTTGTAAAACTCAATTGTACTTTTCGCGGATGGCATACATCGGTGCTAGCTCCTGGCGGTGAATAAAAGTCGTGAATTGTAATTGAAGATTTTTGATTTTAAAAGTAATTGTCCATCATAATCGTAAATTGTAAAAAAGTTCAACTGTGGATTGTAATGTAAGTGAAAAAAATTGTGTAATTTGCTCCAATCCTGCAGGTGATGTTACATTGAATGTATGTTATATTAACTGCTTTTTTGACGGGAGGTAATTATTCACAACGATTGTTAAAACAATTATTTATTCTGCTTCCTGGACTTTATTTCAAAGGATGAGATAATGTAGTTTTAAAAAAATAAGGAGTATCACACTTGCTTGTTTATTTTTAAACTACATTACCCATCCTGCAATAAAAGTACAGGAAGCAGAATAACATGTTTTAAAACAATCGCTATGAATATTTGTTTTCTACACAAGTAGCTTCACTAGCTGTTCACCGCATAACTTTGCAAAGATCCTGTCTCAACCCCCAAGATATTTGACTGTATTTTAACTTTTTGACCTAATGACATATTTTGACTTTAAAATTTTTTACTCCCAGTAGACTAGTTGAAGATTATCGATAATTTGTCCACTGTATCGAGGGTTTGAGGCCTGATTAATTACCTCACTTGCAAAATTTGATTTCCTTACTTTTGAAAGCCGCTAGTGATTACGGTTTCAGAATAGTGAAGTACTTTATATCTGTCCGGATCAATCATGGCACAACATGCAGTGATGTAGAGAGGATGTAAATTAACTGCCATGTCTGGTCGTAGCTCTACAGAGTTAGCATATGGAACGTCTTGGACAAAGCTTTGATGACTCATCGCATCTCGCGTCCAATGCATAGGTGTTCGGGCGGGTGTGTTAACAAGATGCAGGTGATTTGGATAAGTACGCAAAAAGACAACTTTACGTCATGATTTTCATGATAATATAAGTGCACTTGCTTTGCATCAAAGAAAATTGGCTACAAGAGGGGTACAGGCGAAATAACCGAGCATGACCTCACGTCGCGACTAAACCGAGGAAAATGCTTAGGTACACTGTGATACACGAAAATATTTCACTTGTCCTTCATTCAATGTGCGAGCCTCTGATGACTAATCACAGCAACAGTCACAGACCATGGATTGTCCTTCATAGTTATACCAGAGTTTTAAGGAATCCAGCACAGACCGTATCACATATCTAAGCAGCACTGGTCTTCCGAGTTTCCATGAGATGCATGAGCATTAAAAAATTTTAAATTGAAAATTAAACGGTGATTATTTTATAGGCAATTTTTTAAAACGATGATAAAAATTGTTATTTTCAAGTACATACTGCCTATGGCCTATGCGATCAATAAAAACAGAAATTAGTCTTGAGATCGACGCGATAATGGTTGGATGTAAGACGAAAAGCCTCTCCACTCCATGCATGAAATTCTCAATAACCATTTTTTCTTATGATTTTTGGGGGTTGAATTACTTCCATGCTGAACCACACCTTCACGTAAGAAAAAATGAAATCACAGCACTGGACTTGATAGTTGATTTGCGATTCATTTTCCAACTCTGAAGCCACCTGGTTACACTTAATATGAAGTAACGTAATGTAATCTGAACACAGGCGTTTGTGCAAGCAGTTGAGCGCAACGTCCGGAAGAAAAGCCTACAGAATCGCGTTTCATATGCTACACGTGAGTTTATGTAGATAAATGTAGATGCTATGTATAAATATAATATAATATTATACAATAAGATATTAAATCAGGTGCTAAATGACATTGAATTGGCGCGCAACATATTGTAAATAGTGTATGTTAATGCGAATGTATCTCTAAAATCGGAGATGCGAATGCCGGCTACATGTAAGATTGCTTGTATTTCATAGTGGGTAGCTGCATTAACCTATTGCTTTCCAGGAACTCATTTCCTCTATCTGTCTTGTTTTTATATATTTTAGGTGATACCAGACCATGAAGGCGTGTGGTAAAGGTGGACCATAGAGAAGCAGATAAAAAAAACTACTACACCGTAAACCAATGACAATTTGAGATTCCTGGCAAGGGTGGGCGAACAAAACGAACTGTAAATGAAATATTAAGTGATTTTTCTATGCGTTTTGAAAACACGAACTGTGGATGTGACGCTTCATTTTGACGTACACGTGATAGGCCAATATATTGCAGCATCAATCCTCCTTCGTAACTTGCGGCTGAACTGAAGCCACATGTCCAGTATTACCCTCTTTAGAAAAAAATATGTTAAATTAAATATCATATTGAGGTATGGTGTCAGGGTGGCATCTGGCGATCTCATCCTGCTCAAACCCTGTTTTTCGTGTTTTAAAACCCTGGTTTAAACTGGTTCAAACCTTCATATTAAAAGCCTAGTTAAATCCTGGTTTGAACTACAACGCTCTCTGATGTCCGGTAAATTAATCTAATGTTATTAATGTTAACTTAATGAACTTGCTTAAAGAATTGATCAAAACACAAGCTCTGCTTCATAAATGCATTTTCATATCAAACCTCGACAGTCAAGGCTTCACCAAAATCAGTGGCAGAATTGGGAATGAATGCAATATCGATTTAATTAATGTAATTACGAAATGGCCTACATTTCGAAATAATTTTCAATAGCCCCTGGGCTCCGAAAAAACCTATTAATTTTTAGTGTAATATTTGCTAAGAATCTCTTAAGTTTGCTAACCTTTCCGTTAATTATGCAAACTGTTTCATTATTCCTTAATAATGTTAAATATTTGAACAGGAGTTTGACAAATAACATACAAAAATTGTGTAGCAAAACGCATGAATAGTTTAATGAAAATATTAGCTAATTTTATTTGTTTGACAAAAATTGTGTATCAATCGCAAATTGTACTTAAACAGAATGAAATGAGATATGATAATTCTCTAACTTTGACAGAAGCCTATAGCCGTATAGAGTCCCCAGGCAGATAATCTGACTACGCCCGTTCAGAAATTCCATAAGGATGGTCAAGCCACCCTTTTTGAAGCACACACGTAATGTGTACTTTAATAATAATAGGCAGGAGTTTTGTGCCAAAGGTAAATTCTGGAATTGCTGATTACCGGAATGACTGGGATTTCTGCTTTATGAAGAAGTGGTGGCCAGCATCCTCAAGGTAAGGCATGGTGCAAAAAAACAGGACAACAAAAAGACATACTTTTTTTTGCATGAATAGTTATTTATTAGAAATTCTCTATCCTCAAAATTATAATAAATCTATCTTCTCACTTAAGTCACATGCTTTATTTCGTTCCGCCAGAAGCTTTCCGACCGTAAACACAGAGCAACATGATGATAATTACTATAAAAAGCAGTGTTTTTATCAAAAGTGTCGATATTTATGGTTCTTTTCTTTGAAGAGATTTATTTGGATTTTCCGTTCCTCTTCCAGTTTAAGGTTGACAGCGCATACTGTGGTTAATTCAAAATGCAAGCAAACCTTTGTTTCGGTTTCGCTCACACAAGTTTGTTGTCATTTAATACGAAATTTCAGAATTTGTTGTTATGGTATACGTTAGCTAAACAAAAAAGTATGATGTATATATATGTTTAATGATTTTTGACCCCCATATCGTTATTTGCTCATTTATTGATGAATGACATCCATATAGGAATAAATATGATATAAATGATTGAGATGATATTGCTGAGCGAGAACGTCATGGCATTTCTTCTCCATTCATTAGTTTGTTCATAGATGACACATTGAATGGCCAAGTAACTACTAGTCAAGCAAATAATATTCAAATTATATCAAACGTAGCCCTTTTTGTACAAATGTCAAAAGGAAAACTTAGGGTATCAGATCTATATCGAGGGCGACCTTGAAATTTAATTGCCATAATTTGAAAAATACCGCTGATGCTTTCGGTTGTACAACTAATTACGAGCTTATCATGGCGAAGAGACAACATCATTGTTTATTGTTTTAAATCATTAATACAGTAACAGTTTACATGTACATTATGCTGTGATGCGGTTTGATATAGCCTGTTCTCGCTGTAGCTGTCTAAACAGATATAATAGAATATATATGAACGTTAGAATCTTAACATTGAGGGCTGGAAGTGGTCAAGGAGATCTAGATGCGAACACGAATGGAAATTTCGCCTGATTGTCATACTGAATTTGCCACGTAGAGCTTACAGTGTAGGAAGTTGCTTTCATGCATGGAAAAGGATTTTAGATTAGCACAAAGGAGAAGTATGACTTGAAGTCTTACACAAGACAATTAGCACTATTTTGTGACAAATAAGTGACCTGAAGTCTCACACAAAACAAAAAACGCGCTAAAGCATTGAACTGACGAGTTAACGTGTCGACGCTTAGCTGAATCGCTTTAGGGAAAATATTCCTGACGATTCTGACTGCACTGCTTCTGAGTCATGTGTATCAAATAACGTTGACTGGCAGACTGTCCACCAACACCAGTTCGACACAAGTTAACTGCTTCAGTAGCGTGGATGCTGTTTTCGCTCCGTGCGACTTTATCAACCGTTTCGAAGCTTGATAATGGTAAAGCAAGTGCAGTATACCACATTATGAATCAGACTATGACTATAGTGCCTCTTCAGGAATAACATTCACATGTTTCTGTCTGATCCGGAGTGTGCTTCGAACCTGGCCTTGAGCGATTCATCAATCGGATTTTACCATTGTTAGAATCTCACGCGTTTTGCAGCCTCCATGTCCAAAACATCGCATTACAAGTAAGATTCCAGTGACTCCATCGCAATCGTCAACATCCACCGGCATAAGAAGCAAGGAAGCAAGTCATTTGCAGCAGGCTATATTAGGTACGTGTAGGCAAAACATTCATATGTTTTGGCCTACACAATTTGACACGGGGATGAAAAGGTTTTCCTACATTATGCAGGTGGTGTTATATGGCATTAGAAATTTATCAGCTAACCTCCATGTCCAATGAAAAGTAGGCCTAAGTAAATGTAAGATAAGTCATCTGCTTAGACACGAAGGATTTCTGAATTCTCAAGCGGAAATTTATAACACTCATTGCTGTAATCATGTTGTTGTGGGGGGGGGGGGATGGAGTGATTTGACACATAGGGTGATATGGCACCCACCCTCCACAGCCAAATTTTTGCTTTGTATCAAAGTCCGAATTATACATTGTGAGGATTATTTATGAGGGACATTTGGCATGTATAAAATAAATATATACGTATTACATTTCTTTTTTCTACCAGTGGTAGAAATCGGGTTTAACTTACATATGGGTATGAAAAGTTCTTGCAATATTCGAACTTTTGGGATATTTTGTTCACATCAACTAAGATTATCGCTGCACATGCTTCTCCTACCAAAGTCAATGGTGCATGTGATCACAGCAATAAATTTTTCCAAATCTTTGATATACTCGAGACGTCATCTATTTACTTCTAAAAAGTCGAATGGGATGATATGGCACTTATTACATGTCTTAATTATTAGCATGTTGTTGTTAAACCGGCGATGAAATATAGTCTTTTTGTACAATCTGAACTAAGTAATACATCTGTCCATTATCTATCACTAATACTTAACCTATCATCTGACACTCAGTGGAACCCACCCCATCCTAGAGACGTGTATTAGGCCCATGCTAGAGCTGTGTCTCTTGAATAGGCCCATACAGTCTCATGTTAAGGGCGCGCATCTATCTTGTACTTTGGAGCTCCACTGCTTCCATAATGATAGGTGTACGATATGACCTCTATTGACTTCACTCCGATTTGTTTTCATGTTTTATAGATGCCTTAGGTCTGTAATTTTTCAAGTCAATTTGATAAAAAGATTCATTTCTATTTCAAATTTGTTTCCTGTGCCCACACAGTAGCACATTGAAATTTTACGGATTAGGCCTGTGTGCGAATCAACAGCCTAGGTTTAAGTTGTTTGAAATTGGTATGAAATGAAACATGTTGTTTACTAATTTAGCGACTGAAATTCATGAGCTGGAGGTGTCACTTGTTCTGTTTAACTGCTACTAACAAGTGAAATCTTGAAAATTTGTAACCTGAGCTGTGAAGAACTTCGTTCTACGGCGTTAGACAAATACAGACCGTTTCATTAATCGTTGCACAAACGGAAAACTTAGCATTTTCTTTCGTTATTTTTTATCAAATGTAATTGCAAAGTCGATTAACAGTTGCACCGTGCACCTTATGTCAATGCTGTTGGTCTGCTCAGCTGATTGCTCAATATAGAATCTGACCGCACACATAATGTCTATGTCGATGATGTCCTTCACCTTCGATCTCTCTCTTAGGTCTTCATTCGAAATATGCTGTATTAAACGCGTTCTTGTTATTCGCCGCTCCATTGCTCTTTGGGTGACTTGGAGAAAGTGTTCATCCTTTTCTGTGAGACTCCATGTTTCACAAGCATATGACAGTGCGTGTTGAAGACATGCGCTTTCACTTCTGGACTTTTCTGTTCGTGAGTATGTCCCGCAGTTTACTGAATGCATACCATCCCGATTGTTTCCTTCTCGTTAGTTCCTTTTCCATATCGTTCTTCATGTTGATTGACCGCCCGAGGTAGATGTAGTCATCGGCTTTCTGGACTGGTTTGCCATTCAACTTGATATCAACTTGATTCAATGGCAACAATCAAAAATTTGCACTTTGTGTAGTACCGTAGAACGCCCTAACTTTAGCCACTTGCACGCAGTTTTTTTCAATTTTTTTAATCAAGTTCGGGATAACTTCTTTAAATATGCGTTAGTTGGATTAATGGGAGTGTCTCCAGTTGCTTCTATGATGTCATGTTAGAAAAATATTTTAAGTATGTTTTTTTCTAGGCCTAAAGGCGGTGGCTAAAGTTAGGACTGCTTGCCTAAACTTTAGCCACTTTGTTTTCGAAAGCCTCCTACATGATAGAATTGAACTTAATGAATGATTGATTGAGTACGAATTAGACTAAGAATGAATAAGAAGTTCTTTCTTATGGAAATATTCTATCTATTGTGAACTTTGGATAACAAAACACATAACTGGATGACATTATAACTATAAAAATATCAAAGTATAAAAATTCTTGACTCATATATACGTAAGACAGTCTATTGTTTGTCTATGTCACAGTCAATAGTCCAAACCAAACCACGACGATCGGGAGTAGCACACAGTCTCTAACAATGCACACATGGTTGGATATGCACGTAAGGGTGATGCAAACATCAACAGTTGACAAGGGCCAAGAGGCCGAAAATTCCTGTAATTTTGATTTGATTTTATTATTTGACTGCTTGACCAAATAAAAACACGGAGTGCACACTGAAAAGTGTTCTTGCTTTTGCTATTATGATAGTCTCTACAATCTCATCCGGTGAAATAGAACTTCGGTCCTCTTTCTCTGGGAAGACGTATGAAGTTTCCGAAACTCTTTTCAGGAACGACACTTCAATATCGTTTTTGGCTTACTACCTGCAAACTTGTGCCACAAAGTGTTTGTGGATTGATCTACCATCAACTGCGAGTTTAACAAGAACAAAATCTCCTTGATTTATTTGTGGCTTCGATTGAGATTCATCATCATGTTCATCGATAGAGGGTTCACGATTGACATTAAGTTCGTCGATGGGGCCCACATTACCCTCGAAATCCAAGTCAGTGTCGCCAATGGCTCTGCCAGAGACAACATTGAGTTTCGTTCTGCGCGCTCGGGATGGACCAGAGCTATCCACTGACTGTCCATGTCTAAGTTGTTGCAAATGATTGACGATGACATCATCGAAATCATTTTGACTTTCAGAGGACTCCAACACTTGAGGCAGCCTTTTCAATACAGCTTCGGATTGAATGGAAAGATTCCACACGCAGAGAAACCACTCTCCAAGTTGTCCAAATTCAATCTGTTGTATAGATCACGAAACTTCAATGGAAAGGAAGATTTCGGCATGACAACATGCTTCTGTCCCTCTTGTGTTAGACGCCATTCACTTACAATGGACCTCCAAATTCTCTTCAAAGAAGAAAAGAATGCAACATCGAGAGGCTGCGTGATATGAGATGAATTTGGTGGCAAGCACACAAATCGAATGTCATGATGATGGCACAAGTCGATGACTTCTTTGTTGATGTGTGACGACAGATTGTCACCGATCAGAATTTTGGGTCCCGTTTTCCTCCTGAGATATGGCAGACAAACCGATCTGAACCAATCAGCGAAACACAAATCGTCAAACCATCCAGATTTGGTGAATGTGTACTTGGCTCCGTCAGGTCCACCGACTGTCCATTGCTTATACAGGTTTTTGGATTTATAAACAACGTAAGGGGGAGAAGGTCTCCGTTCGCAGACCCCGCAAAACATAACAGAAATACCTGATTTAGAGTGATTGGCGACAGCTTCCGGGTATTTCGTTCCTCTCTTGACGATGCATTTCCTTTTTTCCAGAGTCGTCCACGAGAGCCGTCTCATCGTAGTTCACGATGTTTTCGGCCGGAACATCCTCAACAGTTCTCTTCAATTCGTTGAAGTAGTTAGTGATAATTGTCTTGTCCCGTAATTATGCATAATTAACATGTATAATTACGCATAATCCGTAATTCAGAAGTAACTCTTCACTGTTCGACAAAAAGTGATGCCAGCCAGCGATGTTTCGACTGGTGCCAAGAACAAGACATTGCTAATTCAATTCACCAGGGCTGGTTGTATTCATCATTATAATCTGAAACTGTCCAGACTTTTTATTCGGCCTATATGTTTTTTGTACCTATTTGTGAAGAAAGCATGAATTATTTATCGTTTTTGTTTCTTTGCTTCTCGAATATGATCTCAAATTGAATAAATCACCGGTGAAATGCTATTTTGTTCAAGTTCAGATATCGTCATGTTGGTTGTCAGTGTCAACCACTTGATGGTGCCAACCAAACAAAAATAGATGACTGTTTATGTATAATACGAAGGGAATGTTCTTCCAGCTAGAATAAGAACGTGTAATCTTCAAAAGGAATCTTCCGAGTCGTCTCCTCTCTTTGGCTCTCATCACTCATTCGAGACTTCTTGCGCACTGGTTGGCTATCCTCATCGTTTAGTGATTCAAAATGCCTGTAAATTCAAATCGTACGTAGGGGAGATTGGGGACCTAATGAGCGATAGGGGAACCAAAGTGCATCTGCCAGTTTCGACGTGATAAAGACCGAAAAAAATTCCGAACTTCTTCTTCTAGTTGAGTAATTCTCTGAATCAAACATGAACTTTTCAAACGGAAAAATCAAGATTTATCTCAAAAATATTGTATTTGGTAGGTCTTGAAATAACATTTAAATGCAGTCGAAAGTAGAAGTTTTGAGTCCGCGTGGTTATTTCTTCTAAATTTCATTCGTCAACATTGTAGCCTAGAATAGCAATAATTTCTAACATTTAAGGCATCTAGAAATTGCTTCAAGATTCGGGGATGGCATCTGTATAACCCAGTTATTTGTCAATGTGTGGGTTTTTTGAAAATGAGTTAGCTTTGGGGGCCCAAAGTGCCCTCTGAAATGGGGGACCAAAAGTGCAATACATGATAAATTTCCTTTTTTCCTTTTGTATTTTGCAAACCCATGTATTCAGTGTCTCAACGTAATGAAATAAAGTGTTATTAAACCTTAAAAAATGTAATTTAATCCATCGCATGCAGCCCTTGGTACCGTCTGCGTTTATGGTCCATTTTAAGAGAACGTTTTCTATGTGAGTGAGTGCAACTCATCCATGAGGCCGATAACAATATTTGGATTCTTTGAAGCAGGGGAGGAACAAAATGATACATATTCATGATTCTTAAAAATTCCTATGGAAAGGTAATAGCTTTCCTAATCCTGACTAAAAGGATAAATAATAGTGGTCCATGAAATAATATGAATGCCACAAAATATAGCTGAATCTAATAAGATTGGTCATCTGTCTATTTCAGATGCAAAAACGAAGAAATTTCACCACCCTAGACAACATACACAGATTGCTTATCTTCTGTTATATCTTCCGGCGGAAGGAAAGTATTCAGTCTTGTCAACTGCCTCAACACTTCCTGCCGAAGTCCTTTCCGATTATCGGCGGGCAGACAAAATTGGAAACTATCAAATTGAAGGATGGGATGCTGGAGTAACTCCTGCGGTTTGTGGTGGTTTGCGAATTCTATCTACCTCAAGAGACGAAATCGAACTAGAAGAAGAGGAAACTGGAAAACCACCATCGATGCTGGAAAGAAGATTGACTTGAACTACATCACTTGGATTCTTAAATCGTTTTCGTTATCGCGAACGATAGAGAAAGTGAGGGTTGAAAGAGCCTTGCAGCAAATCGTGGTCAGTGTATTAGGCGAGAATCAATCGCCAGTCCATAGCTCGTGAAGTATTGATGTCCGCAAACAAGTGCTTTCGAATGTCGATTCCCTCAAACACAAGTGTCCAATTCTAAAGTGCAAGTGACCCAGATTCCTCATCTACGATGATTGCCACTCAAAAAAGAGGAACTAGATATTTTGCGAAGCATGGGCTAAAAGATATTCGGGTTCCAATGAAAAAAGATCATTGCTCGCCTTGTCTCAATGAAGAAGAAGGAAGATAGAAGGGACAACTTAATTTGAAACCGCAAGCAACAGAATGATGAGCACCGGAGGTGGAGATTTACAATGGCAGGGATCTCTTTAAAGTTAAAGCCTTATTAACATGGACATTTACTCAGTATAGCAGTAATCTGGCTCGTTTGTTATGGACAGATGAGGAGCTCGGTAAAGGCCGGTTATTTCCTTCCCGTGTGTCTGGTAGAGAAAAAGAAAGCCTATTCACCCTAATAGGAAGTGAAACATTTCAACGCGCCGTGCGCCAAACGATCTATTTGTACAGATGAATTTGGATTTTTTACCCATCTGTGGCGAAACGGTGAACCAGCCTGGGATCGGAACATCAGCCGCGGGAAGAGATTTGAAGACATGATAATTTTCCAACGCGTGATTCACAGACCCTAGAACCGGTTGCCAGCTATATAGGCCCCCTACATAGATGATAGTTTTTTTACTTCAATTCTCTATTTGAATTTAAGTCTCTTGTTATCCACTATCGGACTTGATTTCGTTCTTTTTGCCGACACTAGCACATGGCTTATATAGGGATGTATCACCACCTTCTTGAATATACCGTAACATGCATACATGTAACTCATATTCGCTACGTCAATCTATCCACCAACATGCACATGTGTCTTTTAGTTACGGCATGGTGTTTCAGCAAATTACCTTTTTGATATTCCTTTTTTTGTTTGTTGTAATACAAATCATGCTCTTATAATCTTGCATTTTTTATCCTACTCCATGTACCACTATATTGATGCAGTGTAATTTGATTTGATTCTAATGCTTTCGAACTATTTCGAATCATTTTCTGTTATAGTTTAGCATTTGCAAACAGTTATGCCTCCAGTGTGATCCCCTTTTCATCTTCAATTCCGTCTGTCCTTACGACGATCTTCTGCTGAGGGACACCTTGTCCTCTTCCCTTATGCTTTCATGTAAAAATAACGTGTGAAGATTATCCTGATCATTTTTCCAAACACATGTGCCCACTCTCAAAAACCAAGGTAATCTATAATTTGTGAGGTGTGCCTTCCTTGAGGAACTAAACTTGCTTAGATCTAAAAAGGTTTGGTGATATGATGTGTGAACATTCCATAACCTGGGTTTCTCCGAATTTAAAGTAATGTATTCACGCCCCCCCCTCTAACTGATCCCCATATTGAGATCTTACCATGTTCAATACTTGTTAAAGCTTGATAATACTCTAAATTCAGTTTTAACTTTATGGCAGCGAATTATTTATTCAAACTTCTATGGGATATGGAGAATGGTACTTAGGTTTATAGATTGATGCAATGGAACTTACGAACGTCATAGGTTAAATATAATTGCTACTAATTCATTGTTTTATGTTATATTGTCTAAATCATCTGTGGATTCAATTTTTTTTAATAGGGGCTGTGCACTATTAAAGGGTTTATAAATTTAAAGAATTGAAGGGTTTGATTAGTCTGATGAAGACTACATGTCTAATATGGTGTGCTACTTAACTGTAGCACTAACTTCGAAATGGTACTTGAAATCTGAGTTCACTTAACAATTTAAGATTTAAATTTTGTTAGTCGATTTTGGGGAGATTTTTAACTATTCGATATTTGCAAGTAGCAAAATTAGTGAAATTTCGACGACGGGCATTCATTTAATATCAAAACACAACACTACTGGGAAAATTGCTGCGTTACATGTTTGCGCATGAATTAAAGAACCTTGCATATCCATATTTGTTTACGTATAGGTCAACATACGCAATTCTCGAATGTTTTGTTGCGTATGGATAATCAGCTTTTATTGGTCATTGATCTTTTTGTAAAGATTCATGCTCTTCTTTTTCTTCCCCATTTTCGTAAATGCATTGTTTTCAAATACAGATGAAAAAATGTCGTGTTTAGTTTTTAACTTACATTTTCTCTATAGAACCAATTACAAGCCTATGCTGGTAATGCTGCCTATACAACTATCAAATTTCATGATAAAGAAACTGTAGTAGAAATATCTTTGCGAAAAGCATTAATTGACGTTTATAACTGGTTGGGTTTGATTGAAAGCACTAGCTATGATTCGTCTCAAAATAATATCGCAGAAAATATGAAGTTTTGTTTAAAAGCCTTTGATACCTTGTATCAGCTGAATTCGATAAATATGATGTGCCGCGTTCATTTTTAAACCATGCGCTGCTTTTTGCCCCTAACCGGTCAAGAATCGCAACACTATGCCAGATCGCAACGAAAGAATCTTTTCAGACAGAACGCTTGATTTTATTTTGAGATTGCTGGGACGTTGTGAAATTCCCTATGAGATGGGAACTATGACATATTTCCTATGGAAATTCCTAAATTTTTTTGGTCACTAGAAATGAGATTCACTGCCTTAACACAGATTCAAGGAAACATAATCATCTATTTTTTCGTCACTGTTTTCAATATTTTTCCTCAATCATCAGTAAATGCATAAGTAACTCCCTGAGTGATGTAATTGATAACTATATCGTTCATCATAATAATACAATATGTCCAGTGTCCCAAATTTTTGTTGTTACAAATTTTGCAGATTTCTTCATGGAAAAATCCCGCAGATCGGATCGCCAAATTGGTGCCCCTCGTCCCAAAATACCGAAGAACAGACGTCAATACGGAAGAGCGAACGAATCTTCCAATCTCATCGGTTGATAATCCTGATGATGTCAGTTGTGTTGAATTCGACGGGGAGAGTCATCATATACAGAAATTCTGTCAAAGAGTTTCCCGTCAGATGACCTCATCTCCAGTCAAATTCATGAAACGAAGAGAGTGGAGACTGTTCTATGCTTTCTCTAGCTACCGATGATTCAGTGGCGAGTGAGACTGAAAATGCAATTTGTCAATGGATCCCTTATGCCTGTAGAAGAATTTTTCAGCAAAAATTTTTTAAATATAAAAGTTACGCACAGGGGCTTCTGCGGACGTACTTGCTCATGAAATGTTGGATTTATTGCCTCTGCTCTACCAGTGCCTAATCGGTGTCCTCGGTTGAGAGATCTGTCATCGAATATAAAAGACTTTTAATGTGTTAAGGAAGAAAAATACGGAATAACATCTACTTCACCGTCGGACATTGAATCACAACTCAGGAAAAATCATTCACGATTATCCTGATAGTTTTTTAGCCGGAAGAAAGTGAACATCAGTGATATCATTAAATGGAGATCACTTTTCCAGTATTTGGACCACGGATGAAGTGAAAGATATGTCTACTTAATCGTAAGTACTGACGGAGTTTCTCCGTGTTTCAATCGAAACAATAACACTTGTGAGCCAACTCATGGCATCTGTTATTGACTTGCATCCTTTGCAGAGACGTAGGTTTAGGAATATGAAATGTGTATAGTTTGTACTACGGTGATTGCGTCACCAGATTTTGATGCACTTTTGTCACGTTTCGTCGATCAGATTCGTGTGCACTTTCCTTTATATATTTGCGGTATCTTGTAAAGGTCAAGGTTAGAGTAACCATTTGTGCTGACTTACCAGCCCCAAAGCAAAAATGTTTAAACATGACCAGTTTTAACGGAGACTACTGGTTGTTCCTCTTGCCTCATCAAAGGTAGTTATGATTTGCAAAGAAGAAAGATGGCTATTTCCTATAAGTGTCTTGGCTCCATCTCGTAATTCGGACACCCATGCGATTCATATTTCTAACAGTGATTCTTCTCCCCAGTTATGGTGTTAAAGGGTGATTCTCCTATTTCTCGAGTCATGGAGCATCCCGGTTGTGCCATTTGATTGCATGCATTTGCTGTATCTTGGTTTGGTACGCAATATTGTTTTTACACATTTTATCACATCATTTAGTCGATGAGTCATTGATTGATCACATTTTACAGCAGATTAAGGGTGCCTGCTTTCATTTTAAAAGAAAAAATCGTTCGTTGAAATTTTAGACATAAGTTAAGGCATCAAGTGGAAAAATATATCATTTTGTATTTTTAACCCTATTTTCTCTGTTTGTCATAATGATATTCAGTGTCTGATTTTTTCAATGTCAGTTTTTATAAATATTCTTCTCAGGTCACAAATATCTGATTCTGGACTTAGTTGCATCGAAGACTATAATTGATTACTTTCGGAAATTGTGAGTGTGAGCTTTTGGGCCATCCGTCCAAACTATGACCCTACATGCGCTGGAACATTTGCCCAGCCCAGGTTAAAACGGTTCGGCGCGCTTTGGAGTGTCTCCGCGATGCCTTTTGAAAACTGCTATCCGTCATCTTAAGAAGCTTGTCACAGGGACTCGAAATGCTGTGCGGTTTAATTGTAAAACGCTTTCTTTTCAAAAAGTTCGTCACATTATCGAAACCCAAAAAATGAACTGTCCATATAAAGCACTATGATCCAGAAAACCAATCAAGGACCTCGGTTTCTTAACTCAGGCAGTATGAACACAGTTTCAGTGATGATGACTATTTCATATATCGGATTCCAACTTAACAATAAAGTCTTTCATTCCGCTGATTACAGTAGACGCCAAGCGTCTGCTTCTTTTTTTTTGCTGTTGTGCATGACGACATTTTTGTTAGAATTGACAAGATCGTTGTACATTTTGAGCAGAAATTCTATGCCTGTGTACACGTATAGAAAAACAGAGGACTCTGGTTTGACTCAATTGTTTGTAACTCAAATGGTTCAGTTCATGATCTGTTGAAGCAGTATTGTACCACTTTTGAGGTAACTTTCGGCCGCTGTTGTATTTTAAGTGCTTCATTTTTTACACGGCATCTCGTCATTGTTGCTCATGGTGATACAATGTTTTGCCACTCCTATTTTGGACGAATTATGAAATGCACTTGATTGCTTTTGTATTCATGTCCAGTTATCTTAGCGGCTGACAGAACCGTCATGGAAAAAAAAAAAACGACTGACAGGGTTATCAAAATTTTTGCTGCTAGAAATACCAAGTTGTCGAATTGCGGCGCTGATTGAAACAAATATTTGATTTCTGAAATTTTTTGTACATCTGATATTTCAATTGTCCAGTAGATTTAGACAATTGTGTGACAGAGTCTACTGCACAACGGTACTCAATTCACGGAGTATTCATATCTTACTGTTTTTTTTACAACTTAATGTCAGCGTGTTTGTGGAAACCAATGAATTTGCTTTAATCATCTAAAAGAGCATTCCCTGAGATACATTTTCCTCATATTGTAGTATGATTTTTTGTCATTTATTTATCTAAAAAAACTCCTGTAAATATACCTAAATTCAACCTATTTATTTCTTGAATTTTCAAACTGGCCCTAGACAGTAGATCTACCCACGGGAATAAAATTGCAAACTATAAATACAATCCTGTAAACCATCTATACTCTGAATGTTTATTGAAAGACGCATTCAAAAATTCGATCTGTTATCTTTTATTCGTGTTCTTGTTGTTTTATCGCACAAATAGTTTGATTTGTGGGGATTGGAGTTCCCCACTTACCTGATTTATAAATGAGATATCAGCAATACTGATTTACCAGAAGCCTCTTTCAGATATACCCAGATTTATTGGGTTTTCCACAATGAAACGGACAATTCCTTAATAGGATGTTTTTAAGAATATCGACTAAAATGTGATAACACGAATATTTTTGCACCAATTTTTTGCATCTTCGAGTACAAGTTGGTTGTTATATTAAAGTCAATGTTTGCAGGTAATTACTTCAAAGCGAAGCTTCCGGTTATTCATTGAAAACATTAAAAATATTCTCAAGAATTTTTGATAAGTCATATAAGCCTTGATTTTTGGGTTGGTCCTTTAGAACGTGGATCGTGGATTAATCCAGCAGCAACTATCAATTTTGATAACCCTTGGACGATTGTCCGGACATTATTCTCGGTCGATCCAGTAAAATGAATATCCAAGCGCTGACCCTTATCTTTATATTGTGCCATAAATGACTTCTGGACTCTGGTCAACCTAATAACACATGAATAAAAAAAGTACACTGCATGGATTTTGTTTTCATTCATTATGAACATATCTAGCAATTATAAGTGCAGCACCACTAGTGGCAGGCCTGTAATAGACAAAAATTGCAAGGTATGTTGATACATTTTCAGAAATTTTGTAAATTACACTTAATTTTTGATAAAAAGATCTACAAATTAATACTTAAATATTGATAAGAAATTTGCAAAGTAATACTTAATTTTTGATGAAGAATTTGCAAAACATCTTACATAAGATTGTTAATATTTGCAAACTATTCATAAAATAATAGATAAATATCTTGATAAATTATTTAATAAAACGTTTGTCAAGTATTAGCCAAATATGTTTTGTTAAAATTACTGTAACCTTTTTCTGTAATAAATGAAAAAAAACACTTGAGAACACTTATCGAAAATCATATTGCTATGATAGCACTAGGATTGTAGGATTTTAACGACTTAATATGATTTCAGTTGTATTAAATAATTATGGAAAAGTACAGTTTTGATTTGTACAAGTAATTAGTGATACTATGCCTTATCCATTAACAGACAATGGCTTAAATAAAGTACACAAAAGAGTAACATATTTTTGATTCGAAAAACCTATGCTGTTCGGCGACATTGACGTTTCAAAAACGATAAAAATTCATTTAAAATTACCACTGAACCACGTGTATTTCCTCAACATTTTCTTTTAGTGTTTCTTTTTCCCGCGACTTTTGAAACAATTTCTACCAAAAAACTGGGCGATGAGTTTTTTTGTATTGTTTTTTTTTTTTAAGGATGCCTAGTGTTTTTTATTTTTTTTTTTTTTATTGTTTGTTTTTTTTTGTTTTTTTTTATGTATAATTATTTGATTTTTTTTTTTTAGTTTTTTTTTTTTTTTTATTTTTTTTTTTTTTTTTTTTTTGTGTTTTTTATGTTAATTTTGTAAGTGTGAAATTATCTACTTTGAATATATTGCCATCATCATAACTGTCGACAAAGTAATGAATAATGATTCTTAATTTGAGTTGAATGTAATGTGGGGAATATTTGTTCTTTAAGTAGTGTGTAGTATGAATAAATTGATTATAGAAAAGTGTACTTTATTTAGTACGCTGTCATTGGGTTGGCACATGGGACAAATCAAAGTCAGCAGAGAGAATTGCAGAATGCCCTTTTCTAATGACATCAGTTTTTAGTTATGTGTAAAAGTACTTCAGGAAAGGAGCAGTATCTTAATTAATACAAGTTTATGGTATTACTATACAGGTTTATTGTCTATAATTGAACAATACATTAGCAATTTTTTCATAAAATCATGGATGGCGCTACGAGGGTACTCAATCACCGATCATTGGACTTTAGTTACAGAGGATGATGTTTTTGTACGTTGAAAAATATATAAACAATGATATTGCAACAAAAAAAGTGAAAAGAGATAGTGGTGCTGGGGAATCGAATCCGCGCGTCCGCAAAGCCGTGATGTCGCAGTTTTACCCACTTGACTTGACATGTTTCTTACGACATGTGGAATCTGCGTTTAGTGTTCTAATTGTCTGAATTCCCAGCTGACTTATTTACTCTTATCATTAGGGCCGCAAGTACGTGAGATTCTGCGAAGACGGCGACCTTGTCAGAGGGTTAGACACCGCTGAAAGTGGGATAAGACGGAATCACGAATTCGCGCGAGTTATGCAAACGCCGCCTAATCTCCAATTATGATTTAGATGAAGATAGTGCTCCAAGGAAGACGAGTCCCGATGAAATAGTTTGAATATCCTGGGTTCGGGTTTGCTGTCTGCTCTCGGCTGGCAATTGAATTATTGATACGATGAGGATAGTGATGATGACCTGCAGCTAAATGTCTTAAATTGAAAATTGGGAGGACAAATCATCGGCTTCACGCAGTTCGATTCCGTAGTCGCGAACGGAAGTCGCCAATTTTGAGATCACCGTTCTTGCAAATCCATATAGGTATGATCCGCAAAAGATCATTGGCCGGGGGACGTTTTCGGAGACACAGAGAAGATGTCAAGGGGTGTTCTAATGGCAGTATCAAAGCTCAGCTGCGAAAATGTGCAAAAGTGGGCTTCACACTTGGTGTTTAAATAAATACCACTTACTGATACCAGTGGACAACTCTACCGACAATGGCATACATATATGCCACCTCTGTAGACAAAGATGGCGGAACGAAATTTCTCGGAAACGATGAATTGTTATGAGAATAGATAGTTGTGAAAATTTTCACTGGTTTTTTTAAATTTGATTGCTAAAAAAAATCGGGCGTTAATGGGTTAATATAACGCCTTTATGTTAAATACCTGGATTGAGTGAGGGTGAAGGTTCGAGTCGACGAAAAACGTAAATACTTGTCTAAAAGAGAAAGTAGGGGCTTTAACATAAATTTCAAGGATCTCGGACATTCTTTGTTATCGTTATACCTAATATGTCTGAATATAGAGTTTGTCACTTTTTTAATTAACATGTTGTGAATAAGTCGTTATTACTCATAGAATAGCTTTTATTTGCTGAAACTCGAGTGTTTGCATCGATCTTATGAACTCTATGATATTGAATAAGTTAGTGTAGGAGGGAAATTAAAAACACACCCCTCCTACCATTTCTAGTCCACCCTTTCTTTTCGTGGCCTTCGTGATCCCTTCTCTTCTGTGCTTGCTCGTTCTTCATGGCTTTTGGCCCGTAGCTAGGCATACTTTCGGCATATATCAATTTCTTAGAAAACTCGAGCTTCTATATGGAGCATACCTCCGTGCTTCATTTGATTGGCCATGACGGTAACTAGGATTTTCTCAATACCATAGCTAAGAGGGCAAAGCCGCTTACCTCTCTTCCCATCTCTTGCTAAATTGTTTCCAGACATTCGGTACCGCCAGGTCTAAGGAGGCATGTGGTATGAGTTGCTGTTAACGTGAGCCTTTATCGGTTACTAGGTTCTCAACAATGTCAGGTTAGCGTGTATGTCGATGGAGTTGTTCCTGGGCCTCGGAGAGGAGGGGTGATGGGCGGAGGGGATGGGAGCGGGCAAAGCGGGTAGGGGAGCGACGTGTTGATCTGGGCCTCGGGACGCGGTGAGGGGTCCCTTCGATCGAGGCTCTTCTGCTGCTCTTCCTTGTTCTCATTGGTCGCTTATGGTGTACTTTTTTTTATGTCTCTGCTTCTTGTGCCTCTTTTTCTATTCTTTCTCAGCGTGCCCGAATGACATGTGATGGCATAGGACAGAGAATATTAAGTCTCTCGGCCGAACCCTTCTGGTTAACTTTCTCCAATTTCTTGCTCTATTCGTCTCTGTCGGTCACGCAGAATCTTTCATGAATTCCATTACATTGTTTTGAAAACACTATCATTTTCAGTGTTTCCATCACGGAAACAGCGGATAGAGTTGAAAGGTGGGGGGAAACTGCTGTTTCCTTTGAGACCAATGCCACTTTCATCGAAATTAGGCCTAGGCGTGGTCGGTTAGTTTGCCTTTGCTCAGGTCCCCAGTGCAGTAGGAAGGTTTGATGGAAACTCGCCGTTTCTGGAGAGCAGCCACTATTTCCTTCCAAAGAGGGGTACAGGCGGAGGAAGGTTACTAGCTCCTTTGCTGAGCCCCGCACAGCTGGAAGGCTTGGAGGCGCCGGTGGTAAGTCGTCGTAATGGATGTTGGTACGGTACGGTTATTCAGTTCCAAAACAGAATGCGGGACTGTCCCTCATCGTTGTGGAATATAAACGAAAAATAATGATTTGTTACGCATATTTGTCGATGAAACATATAAGTGTAATACGTTTTGAATAAATCAAATATAGGCCGATATGACAAATAAATCTATTTACACAAAAGACACTATCATTTTACATGTGAAGGGACACTATAATGTCCCGGGGAACAGAACTTTTATGTGTACTTCATACGGTACATATTTTTAACGATGTTGTAGTTAGTTACTTAACTGTAGTAAGTTTTCTTCAGGACCACGAATAAGATGCATGCAGTGGAATGTTCCGAATGTTCTTTCACTAAAAAAAACCTTTCATGTAGGGTTGGCACTTGGCACTTCAATACGAGGATCGTCAGCCAAACATTATCACTGGCTCTATTCGCACTATCGTCATACGCAAAGCTGTATTGAAACATTTTCGGTATCCAAATACATAAAATTCTTAGCAACATTGTCACTCTTCCATAAACTTACAAAGGACACATCGTTGATTCAGCTGATGTCGTATTTGTTCTTGCTAAAGCACACGGTTGCGCCCTAACGACTTTTTCCTTCGATGGTAGTCCTGTATGCCGTTGTGGATTTAAGTCTTTGTGGCTTTCACGTACTCATTTATTCTAAACTTCATTTCGTCAACCATAGTTGGCTTTTATTGCTGTAAAGAATAGAAATGTACATGTTCATACATACACGTAAGTCTGCATCTAAGTCTCCCAGTCTTTATGGTTTGCTATCCATATTGATCCCCACAAAACAATGGTTGGTAGAAACCTTACAAAATAAAGAACGATATATGTATATGTAACTAGTTTTTGAATAGATGTTGAAATACCGAATCAGAAACTTACACGGAATTCAAAATTTCTGCCATCATATCGGTGTCACGGTAGACTATCGTTACAATGGAGCTGCAATCAAGAAATGAATTCGAGTAAAATGAATGTACCGAATAAACTCGTTTATCTTCAAATATGCTTGATTCCATGTCGTACTACCGTCTACTTTAAAGGATAGGTTTATAGAACGCCAAATTTATTGAATAGCCTTAGATGAAAAAAAGCATGCCGAATAAACTGCATAAACATGATATCAATACCATAGGCTTCAAACATAGCAAAACATGGAATTACAAACCAGACTTCATTTAACAGTGTTTTTATCTGAAATAATAAAAATTTCGGTAAATGTAAGCTATAGATTATTATTCATTGCATTAATATCGTCTGGTTTATCGTAACATTACTGATTACACCAAAAGAACTAACTAGTTCAGAATATTATACCTATAGAAAAACCTATCTAATATCATCATTGGGTGTCTAATCTCTAATTGCATTTATTACAGGACTGTATTTTAAAACACACACCAATTAAAATACCATTGGGTTTGGGGTATTGTATTTTTAATTGAATTAGTTTTTTGCGAACTCTGATGAAGATAAAAGTAATACATGTGTTTAAGAATTCACTTATTTTAAATTGTAGTTCGCTTTTACTATACTTGCCTATATAACAAGTACGATTTTAATGTCTACCGCTGACCATTAATGTAAATAACCCATTAATATCATACCCTGCTAAAATCTATCAGTGCGAATTGTTAGTTTATTTCTATTCCTTAAGATTTTCGACATCTTCTGAAATGATGTCCTCCATATCCAGGACGCGAATCTTATGTCTTTCTGTGATTTTGAACAGGAACTATACCATCCTGAAAAAGAAGTTAGGAAGTTACATTCCGTGATGGTTATAATTAGAAAGTTAGAAGCTACTACAGAAAGATGTGTTATGACGATGTGTGTATGTCAAATCTAAAGCTCTCAGATAAATAACTTTGATTGATTTTTTTTTATTTGATTTTTTTGATCTATAGTCCATACCCCTTTATGCTTACACCGTAATGGGTACCTTTCCTGAATGTTGTGATATTTTAAACATTGAAAATATTTAAAACTAGGTGAAAATAATATGTATGAAATGGAGATACGCCTGTTTAAGGTTGCTAAATTTTCGATTGGAAGTTTGGCAGCGTGAATAAAGTCAAGATTAAGTAATTTTCCTGCGAGCAATCCTTTCGGAATCACCCTACGACTTTTTTAGTCTGGTAGTGACTAAGGTAACAGACATGACAAAGTAAAGTAAATATGTATTGGACTATTAAATGATATTTTTAGAAAAGAGTACATGTGTTGTTATTTACTCGTAAAAAGTACCATACATGGTACGGCTATTTTTATGCAAGTGGAAACCCTTCCCGGATGGCATTCTTTGGAATTAAAGGAGGACTAATTATAACGAATGTGCAATGGATAATAACAATCATCAAATCTGAGTAGTTTACATTTAACGTCCTTTTGTATTGATTGAATTTGTAGAGAGGAAAACTGAAGCGAGAACCCTGTGTAAATATCTAGAATGGTCGAATCCAAAACGGGGTCTATATAGGCACTTCCAGTAAATCGCAAAACCGTCTATTAAGAAACCGTTGTTTCTTGGGTTGCAATGTATTACACCTTCACAACTTCTCCTTGGTGGGATATATGTACGATTTGCCCCATAAACTTTAATTTGAAATGTTTTGAATCTACCGATGCCAAAAAACTTCAAAATCACTCATCTAATCATTGATGATCACGCTCACAGAATTAGAAACTTCAAGGGACATGAAACTCTACAATTGAAACGCCATAATCTTCAGAATGAAATCGGCCTTCGAACCAATGTTCTGGCCATGACGACAATTTGGGTACGTAATTGCTCCAATCGGTCTATTGTCAGAATATATACAGCTTACAACACAGTTCAGATAGCTTTCAAATTGGAAACAGAGGAAGGTATCAGCCGGTCCCCTAGAGTTGCAGTATCAACTGGTGAATCAAGGAGTGCACTGTTAGCGTTATAAATACTCTCACCGAACTGATCACGACAACTGTTAGCAGGAAATGGACGAAACCAAGTCCAAAAACAGTAATCATTCATCTCCTTGCACCATTGTCGGATGGCATAATATCCGCATAATGACCCCGAGACGCCTCAAAAGTAATCCGATGATGGGAACTATATTTTGAGATTATTTTCCATGCCCGAAATATAAACAAGAAGAATCTCAACTCCGAAGCTTTCCCATTTCGGACAAATGACTCCAGGCTTCGAGGATTTGCGTTTTGGAAGTCGAGAGAGCGGTAAGCGCGTACATGGTCCGTGATTGGGAAATTTCCCAGGTTCATTTGGGATAGGTTGCGATTACTCAAACGAAATCGTTCCACTTGGTTCTCTTAACAAATCTAGAATTTTCGGTACAATGCCTTCGCAGACAGAATGCAGGTAATCATTTTGGAAAAGATGTCACAAGGTCGATGTCAGGGATTCGAGGAAAACGGAGAATCACCGTGATGATGCTCTTTCCTTTTCTTACATTCTAAAACTTTCATTAGTTCTTAGCGGCGCGGAATGATTTAAAAATCGAACGACCGTTATTCACAGTTTCGCCCTTTTGTGTGCTTCGATCGGCAAGCATAAAATCCTGTGTGTGGTGCTTTGATATTCTTGACCATTCCGCCCCTTGCGATAGAAATCGCATGTATCGCGCAATGTGAAAAATTGTACAAGAACGTTTCGAGTTTGAAAAGTCCATCCGTTAATAATGAAATAAAAGACTCATCAATAGTAGGCCTATCTCTGAGAACACGTATCAACGCAGCTTGGCTTTGATTCTCCGAAATATACACCTGCGATATGAAATGTTGAGCACCCTCGATTCCGACATAAAAACGAAAAAAATAGTGGAAATAAGAATAGGCCAGAAATCCTTTCACGAGCACTCTTGAAGATGCCCAAGCTACCATCGCCATCCACATGCATAACAATGCTTATACTTTCAGGAACATATTCACTCTCCTCTCTATCTCTGATTAACATCATGCTTTCGAGGTCCTCGTTCGATACCGAAGTGTATGTAGGAGCCCGCCCCGTGAGTTACACTTCTTATCGGGAAAAGGAGGAAATTTGCTTTCGGTTGTAGGCATCAACGTGCGTGAAACACGCGGTAATTTTGGGAAATTAGGGTCGAAGCTTTTTCAATAATACATCCATTAACTTTGATCTTGTTTGCTTTTGTTTCTCTCCAAAAATCACGCATAATCTTTCAATTAATTTTGATACTTTTTAATATCCTCGTTGTCGTTGCTGTCAAATTATTCTGAGCTAGAAAACTTCCTCTTCAGAGGACCAATTATCCTCCGTATTTAAAGGTGAAATAGGTAGAAGTTTGAGTTAATTGATCATTTCTTTGGCATGACATCCAAAATCATTTTTTCTTACTCCTACATTCAATAGATTATTACAACATGGTAGACCCACTGGTAGTTAGAGCAATTGAACCATTGATGTCGCGATTGGAGAGAGAGCGGTATATTCCTTGGTATCCATCTCATTATTTTCAATAACTAATACCAGACAAAACTTTCATAATCCATATCAGTTTTCTGTCGTTTGCCTTCGCGGGTCGTTTTAATTCGCAACTTCCGCTTTTTTTTTGGTGTGGGATACGTTATTAGGACATCAGACTCTGAGCTTAGTTTCTACCAAACTTTTGAACCTGTTCACAGTGTCTCTCCAGGAACAACTTTTCTGGAATTTTTGGAGGAAGCTAATGAAATATTCACTTCCATTTGAGCTGCTTGCATCCCACGAACATTCCATATCGTATCCTGCAAAGTAATGTAGTTAGTTCTAGTTTTACCGTCAACCGATTTCGAATTCACTTTTTCATATATTAAGGAAGTTATATTTTCCGTTTAAAGCAGCACTAGGTAAACAGTGTAGATATGAACCAAATCCAAAACCTTCAAGAAATTCTTACTTTTCAATCATACCAGTAACCAGTATTTCGGCTGTTCACGCCGACAGATCGTGTGGTTTAAAAAATCACAAAGTAGGGCCTTATACAGCAGAAGTCATTAGTGGTTGCATCATAATCGCGCTGACAATTTCAAGGGTCTTTCATCATTTCACCCATCACACACCGTGTCCCATTTCCTCACTCACAATTAGCAAGATTACAAATGAAATTACCAGATTACAACATCAATTAATCTGAACAAGATCTTTTCAGAACATTTCCACAATCTCCAGGACTATCATCCACAATATACATGTGCATACGCGATACCATATAAAATAAACAAAAAACTGAAATGCAATGACATATCCCATGGGGGGGGATGCAATTCCGACATCCTCCCTCTAGATCCGCCACTGAGTCCAGAGGTCAACTTTGAAAGTGTTTGTCATTCTGGCTGGTGGGGGGGGTCGAAATGTCAAGAATTTTAAAAGCAGGGCATGTAGTGAGTGTGTGAGGAGTAGAATGACACCTTGCGCGATCAAGTTGGTTAAGAAATGAAAAAGTTTGGGCCCTGAGCTTTAAAGTTCTACTTAGAAATGTGGTCAGTGGTCAACCTTTCCGATGCCGCTATTTCCGATGTAGGTGCACTTTTGAAATTTTGAAAGCACGGCATGTAGGTGTGTCTGAGGAAAAATAGAATGGCAATCTTAGATTGTACGTTAAGACTGGTTGAAAAAGGTAAAGTTTTGGCCCTAGACGTAATTGCTCTTGTGAATTATTTTTGACCTTTTTTCCTGTAGTTTTTTATTACAGTCTTTTTTGTTTTAAACTAGGTATACCGTATGTATTTTAAAGTTCAAGGTTACACCAACTTAGACGACCCTTTATCAACCGTAGAATTAAATCTTTTCGAAAAGGAAGGCCGAAAACGAATCCAACTTCCCATATAATGCAAACAAACTATAGTTCAAATGAGATTGAGGACATGAACATTATAAGATAAATAGCGTTGGGCCATACAATTCCAAACCCTCTTGTTGAAATTTCATCATCAAACATGCTTCTGCAATATATCAACCAGCTCAGTGGATTCCGAGCTGCAGAGGATGTAGTATGGAAAAATGAGAGATGTAGCAAATGATCGTAAAATCAATTCCTCGCAACGGCCAGCATGTCTGATTTTAAAATAATGGGGAGAAATACAATACAAATATGCGATATTCAACAGAATTTATATTTGGAAATCTCAGATAGACCACGTAATCTCCGAGAAAAAATTCCAGGCAGACATTTAGTACAACGTAGATATCTCATTGCTAATTATCTTCTTTATTGGGGAAGGGTTCAGGCGACACGTTAAACGTATGGTTTGATCTGTGAAGGAAATATTTACAAACTCTTCGCACTACTCCAAAAGTATCAAATGCATGTATCTCTGGCGGGAAAGAATGACACGAGTCCTTTAACAGTAGGTATCTGTAACAAAGGAGAAATGAATTCTGATTAGACTCTTCTTCCTGACTCACTTCTCTCATCAGTCATACGCTCGCTGTGGATACCATTCGGTGGATAAGACATGAACCCTATGTGCTCACCCAGGGTGTGTGTACAATACCCACAGCCTCCATAACCACTGTTTAAGATGTAATATCCTTGAAAATGAATGCGGGATTGCGCATCACATATAAATGTAACTGATTTTTATGAAAACATAACTGATGAATGCATATAAGGTGAATGTTGATAACTCAGTCAATTCCTTAACCAATGCATCTGTGTATGTTACAACAGGAGGTTTTCCACATCCATAAAACAAACCGACAGGTTAAAGGATATTCCCATAGCTACAATGTTTGCTTCTGACCGTCCATTGAGAATTGGCCAAATTGAAGGAATTCGATGAACGGAATAAAGGAAGCCCATCCATAGTTGAAATATAAATCAACATCCGTTTCCATAGACACAAATCGTATGTTCGATAATAAGATATCTGAAGTTTGGAGCCACACCAAAGTAAGAGAATCGACGATCATCGTCAATTTTTACTACTCTGCAATTTGTCTGACTTGTTGATTTTTGCTTTTGACTTCAAACCATTCCATGCAAACATGGTACATCTAAACCATGTTTTTTTAGAATAGGCAGTTTAAGAAATTCCACAGCTCTTCGACTTATGGCAAAAAGAGAAACAAATAAGATATAAATCAGACACTAATGTGGCTCGTAGTAGCTTTCGGTATATGAGGCTATTCATCAATAACAGGTATCACAGTGATGCCCAAATCCAGGCATTCCTCTCCCTTCATAAATATTCTGAATCAGAAAGTTCAGTATCACCCAATCTTCTATCATCTTCAAGGTACATGACATCCGGCTATATCTTCGGAAATCGTTCAGTAAATCAAATTCACTATTTAACTCTTCATGTTGATTTACATTATTACATGAATCTTTCAATGAGAAATGTTTGGTGAAGTGCTAATGGGTAATGAATAATAAACCGATTCAGATCCTTAATACACTCCCGCGTTGTGACTCATCTTGAAGATGACAATGAATAAATTAGGTTTACTTTTATGAACGCAGATTAATTATCAAAGCCCTAGTACCATCACGTCACACCAGTTCTACCAAGTGGCCCAGAAACCCTGACCGACTTGAATTGATAAAATTTTTAATTTAGAATTAGGCCCCGCTATAATCTATCAAATTGAAAATTCACAAGTGTATTAGATCAAACATTTATTAGCATGGGACAGTTGTTAATAGGGATTTTACATTATAGTGATATAACTACGACATCTGTACTACCACAGAAAATGTAGCACGAGGCGAAGCCGAGTGCTACATCTTTCTATGGTAGTACAGATGGAGTAGTTATATCACTATTATCAAACGATCAAGAAATGTCAATGAACTCTAGGGACCAGTGACGATATAGACAATCTGCTAAGAACACAAACGTGGGTTTGGCTTTCCATGGCATCCAAAGTCCTAGTAGATAGCCTATCCAATATTGATGTCATGCATGCATTCCATAGAAATTACACAATCCATAGAAAAGTACTATTATCGTACTTCTATGTGCATATTCCTTCATTTCGAATTTCAAGTGAACCGATATTTAACTGGAATTTGAATGAGGTGTAGACTTATTATCTATAACCAAGATATCATCTAAGCTTACTTGAAATTTGGGTACATTGTATGGTAAAAAAATGTAGAACGGTAGCCCATTGGATTACAAGTATTTTGATTCATAGAAATTCCGTTCTACATTATGAAAATGTAGAACGCTAGTTCAAATTTTAAACAGTACTTTCGGAGATTGTCGGGATTGGTAGTATTTTTTTGGAGAATAGGGAAAAGGGAGTTTGATAATCATCGGAGGTACGGTATCCTCGATTTGCTTCCCTCCGTTGGCAAGGGCACTCCATAAATCGATGGACGCACACTGCGGCAGACTGGTTTTGCACAGATTTTGCGAAATGGGATGCAAATTCTATCAGAAATGAAGCTCCTTCAGCTTTGAGAAATGGTTTTTGGACACATTCGAATAAACCCTGTCTTTCATGTATTCCCCATAAGAATAAATCACATGGCATGAGCTTCAGGAATCGAGGAGACTCTAATCAATCGGACCCCCTCTTCCGATCCAATCTGTCAATAAAATGACTGTCTAAAGCAGTGATTCTTAACCGGGGGCCATTGTGGCTCCTTGGAGAGGAATTCAACATGCCAGGCGCAGGAATGACGTACATAAGGAGTGATTTGGGAGAAGGAGGTTCGAAGGAGTATTTGAGATTGAACAGGGATTTTGTTGATTCACCTTCAATCGTGTGAGTTATCGTCAGTATTCGTTTAATCGCTTCCCAATATTCAAGATTGTTGTAATTATGCAGCTACTGTTTGAATAGCTATTGCGCCACCACAGATTTAGAAGCTACCAATTATATCTCTGTGTACGAGTGTTCCATTCGAATTATTTTAATTAGGGAAAATTCAACTACGCGGGCTACAAGAACATCACCTGGACGTTTTGTCTGTGGCCTGCTCAGTTGCACCGACAAGATAGACTAGGAAGATAGTATTCTAGGTCGAGAGAGAAGCTAATGAAGCGAGGCGATCACAGTTATCCATTCATAAATTTAAGGTCAAATGGTATGGCAACCCCATCTCAAGGATCTTGAAAAGCACCCAAATTATCTAGCCAATGCCACACGCTACTACTTCCTTTTCCAACATCGTACCTGGTCGAGTTCGGTGTCTCGGCGGTATCTAGATTTGATACCCAGGAAGACGAAATCGACTCCAGCATCAGCGTGCGCAGTGAGTTTGAGATTGAAAACTCACGAATTTGACACCTCAACGTCAGGAATTGTGCGGCAAGTATGAGGCTCAATGCAGTCATTAGTTTTTTGATGGATTTCTAGTAACACTTCCCATTTGCATGTTTCTTCGTGATAGGCTGCCTGAAGTCTGCATTTGAAAATGTTTGTTACTGCTATATTTGACTTCTTTTTTTAACTTGAATAGTGGCCTACTAGTTTAGAGGGAGGAATTAAAACATACTTTCAACTGTTAAGGAGGAATCCGAGCAAAAAAGGTTAAGAACCACTGGTCTAAAGAATTGCGAACTGTTAGCGCATGATGTGCAGGCGCAACATCTTGCAACAAACCATTTGTTTCCGTCGTTTCAGCGAGGGGAAGGGGGGGGGGGGGAGAAAAAAAACGTAATCTTTCAGGAGACGTGGGTATTAAAAAAATAAAATAATTCAGCCGCATTTACGTTTTCATTTCATCGAAGAATACTGGACCGACTACTCCATGCGAAGATAAACCAGCCCAAACCATAACTCCTTTGGAATTATGGAATTAAATGCATGATCAACAGTGAAAGGAGGTTTATCAATCGACCAAAGCACACAACTGTGGCGATTGACGTATCCACTCAAAGTAAATTTAGACTCATCTGTGCATATGACATTGTCCACGAAGTAAGGACCATCATTTTTTCGGAGTGTATCGCAAGTTTCAAGACGTCGATCAAAATCATCCTCTGAAAAGTTCATGAATCAGCCGTGGAATATACGGTTTGGCCTTTACTTCATGGAGCAATCTCTGAACAGTTGAGCGACTGATTTCTGTAACGGTGGTGAAGACAATCGGCGAGTTGACATGGGAATCATTTGGTTGTCATTAAGTTGTTGAAGATCTCTCTTTTCGTTTCTTCACAACGAACAGATCTTGGCCTTCCAGGAATGTCTTTTCAGAAGCACATGACCGAGTTAGGAGGACAATTGGAGCAAAAGAAGTCATCACACTAGAGTGGTTGAAGGGAGATGAAGAAGATCCTGGGAATTCGTTAAAATCGTCGATTTTGACCATCATTTCTCTAAGACAATAGTGAGAATTTAATACTTGGATTACTATTTGGGCCAAATGTTCCCAGAACTTAGTTACAGACACATGATCGAGCGTGACACCAAACAAGCAATTAGGAAGACATTGGAGCAAAAAGAAGCTGTCATCACATTAAATGGTTGAAGGAGAGAATCCTGGAGTACTCGTTAAACGCGATTTTGACCATCACTTCTCTCTAACGACAATATGAGAATTTAAATACTTGGATCCCACTATTTGGGCAAACCGTTCCCGATCTTAGTTACAGACACTATGATGAGGTGACAATAACAGCCAATTAGGAGGACAATTGGAGCAAAAGAAAAAAAGTCATCACATTAAAGTGGTTGACGAGAGAGATCCTGGGAATTCGTGTAAAATCGTTCAGATTTCGATTTTTTTTTGGACATCATTTCTCTAAGACAATAGGAAATTTAATTAATACTTGTTTTCGAGGTGCCAACCGCCCTGCTTATACACACTAAGATTCACCATTATGTAATGACAATTAGCAAAAAAATCATCGACATTAGAGTGGTGACAATAGAGATCCGGGATTTTCGTTAAAAATCGTCGATGTACATCAGTTCTCAATGACAAAGTGAGAATTTAATACTTGGATTACTATTTGGGCAAACCGTTCGCCGATCTTAGTTACAGACACTATGATGAGGGTGACAGCAATTAGGAGGACAATTGGAGCAAACAATGTCATCACATTAGGAGTGGTTGACGAGAGAGATCCTGTGGGAATTCGTTTAAAAATCGTCGATTTTGACCATCATTTCTTCTAAAGCCAATAGTGAGAATTTAATTACTTGATTACTATTTTGGTTTTATTTTGGCAACCCGATTCTTAGTTACAGACACTATGTTGAGGTGACAAGCCAATTTGAGGAGGGACAATTGGAGCAAATAAAAAAGTCATCCCACATTAGAGGGGTTGACGTGGAGAGATCTGGGGGAATTCCGTTTAAAATCGTCGATTTTGACCATCATTTCTCTAAGACAATAGTTGATGAGAATGTAAATACTTGGATTTCATATTGGGCCAAACCGTTCCCGATCTTAGTTACAGACACTATGATGAGGTGACAAGCAAATTATGAGGACAATTGGAGCAGAAGTCCTCAAATTAGAGTGATTGAAAGGAGAGATCCAGTGAATTCGTTGAAAATTGGAAGGGTAATTGATGTAAGAAAATATGAAGGGTAGAGCTGAGGAAAGAAAATACCTAGGAGAAGAAATAGATGCAAGAAAATAGGAGGGGTAAAACTGAGGTAATAATATCAGGATGTAGGTATGTTTTCAGTGTCTCATAATAAATTAATGGATAGAGTATACACTTACATACGAAATGTGTTCTTAATCTTATTTAATTATTCAAGTAGATTTGTAATCCTTTATTCCGTTTAGAAGTAATTATCTAATTAATGTACTTACGCTTATTACCAAAAAATAGAAAAATTGTAGGTTTACTTGAAAATCGGAGATCTTAACCACAATATCACCAAGTACCGTACCGTACCGTTCAAAATTGTTTTACTCCACAGCTTACAATAGACAAGCATCGGAGGTTATGCCTAGGATGGTTACGTACGAATACTTAATTAATTACCGTACATAGACCTATAGCATATTTATGTCAACATATCTAGGTTATTACCAAGAAAATCAAGAATACTGTAGAACACTCTCCTCAACATCTTATATAAAAGTGATGTATCTACTTGTAATGACGGTCCTTCAAACTTTTTAAAATTACTTTTATTAGATTTTGCTATACTGACAGCAACATGCTGACAATATGTAACATTTTATTGCTTTCATCGAAGTTGTCAGAACCATATGGATTTAGTATTATGATAGGGTATTGGCCCAAAATGAAATTCCAGTGTTTTGAAATAGATCCCACAAACTATCTCAAATGGTATCCTATAGAACCCATGTAATCATTTTTAAACCCTTAGAAGATGCATTGCTCATACAAATAATGTTCCTGAATATTTGCAGTGTTGTAGTCGCAAAATCAATCAATGGTGGGACAACGGTAAAATTACGGAGCGTTTCATGACATTTTTCTTCTATACGACTCATAGATACGGTCACATCTTCGTGGTGGGTACGGCAAACTCAAAACATTTTCATTGGGTGTACGCTGTACTGCACGTACCCCCTCCACTACACTGAATATTTGTGAAATACATGAGATCTCAAGTCTCTTATTAATGTAGGATCGTCTCGTCACTAATACTTACAACCGCCTCCTGATCATGTTAAGTAATCTCCTTTTTCTAATATAGAAAATGTTTGAAGATTTCTGCAATAAAACCATTAGCACTCATTTTGAAACTGAATCAATTCGCCATCTACATAACAATTCCTTCAGGGAGATACTGTAATATCTAAATATAAGCTGTAATAATTCAAAAACCATGCGCATCAAATTAACCACAGGCTGATATAGTTGGTGAGTTAAGATTTTCTTAGATGATAAACACCACAAATACCAGTCCCGATACGCGCAAGGATTTAAGAACATTCAAACTCGATACTTTCAGGCACGTATATGATAAAGGAACTGTAACTTGCTTGTGGTTCTACGCTAGGAGCTACTGTAGTCTTTATAGCACTTACCATTAACGGGGGCGTCGATCCGGGCGAGTTGTCGTCGGCCTGGTCCTCCCAGCGTACACGCAGTCGCCGAGGTGAAGCGGTTGGTGGTCTATACTAGGCGGGGTGTCTCCACGGGACGATACGTCCTTGCGCTGTTTGCACTTGCGGTGGGTCGATCTCCTTAAAACGCCTCGACTTCCGTCGGAGGCGAGGTCTCCCGTATTTGGTTCGGGGGTAATTCTCCGGCTGTCGTCGGGGAGTTGAAGAAACAGCGGCCTTCAGAGTCTCGTGGCTCCGGTTTAATTAGCAGCTGTTGTGCACGGGAAAGGAACATATCTCCTCCTCCGCTTAGAATAGAGATGTCATCATCGTCAATAAGGTTCATCACTGCCAATTTTTTTCTGCCATGTTGACCGGAATTTGCTTTAGAAACAAGCAATCCCGACCAAGATCACAACAAGAAAACTCTGCTCACCTGATCATTGCTATAGCAGGGTGGTAAAATAACAATTCCCGCGCAAAGTACAGGCAATTTAAAAAGTAGGTGCAGTAAAAAAAAGTCAATAAAATTAGTTCACCTTAATAAGACCCCTACTTTACCAACTATCCCTCCTCCACGAAAGAAGTATGGTCTCGGCTCCTGCGGAGCAGGTAGCGCGTGCCAGTTACACACGGGGTAGGACGTGGGCGGGAATGATCCGCTCCGCCGTTTCGTTCGTGCAATGTGCGTGGCGCTCCTCCGCAGTGTATTTTAGTGCGGGGTCTACCACGATGTTCACCTCGGACGGCTCTTAAAATGTATTGGGGTAAAAAAAAACATTGCCCCTACATTGTTGATACTTGTGAAGACGATCTTCTCATGCGCCGGGTCGTGACCCCAAATTTATCTGCGGGCCACGTCGATTGAAGAACATCGGGATGCCGGAGAGTAACTTCCGCTGAAGTTCCTCGTTCAGGGAACGGAAACCCGGCACGGACTTCCTCGATGCTTTCTCGCCGAGCGGTTCATTTACTCCTACAACCACGACGATTGCGGCAACGTCATTGCGGCGCACATCGCACTGGCGTACAGTGTCCGCAGCTTGCGCGGGCTCGGAGGCCCGGGTTCTCGCAATTCGAAGAGCGATATGGGGCAGCGGTTAAAAGGCAGGCGGGTTGAAGTTGGAATCGCCAACACCAGCGTCATTTTGCGGCTGTCTCGGCTTGCATCCACCGGTTTGGCCGGGTACGGGCTTGCAGGAATGATCTTGATCTCGTCCGTATTATTAAAGTCTTTCTTGGATTTCCGCGTTCCATTCGCCACGGCTTGGATCCTCATTTGCAGGATGGAATGTCCTTCCGCATCCCATTCCTCACCCTGTCTCAGCTAGATTGCCGCGGTTGGGTGGGTCTTGCCCTGTCTCGCGAAATTCTCGCGGTTGGGCTCCTGAGGGACCTTGGAGAAATTCCTTGTTTATCTCGGATGTCATCCCAGCGTCAATTTGTTCCTGCGACGAGGCTTGAGGTTGGTCGACGGTGGTCGTCTCTCACGCTACCGTGGTGGGTCGCAAGATGGAGGCGTGGTTTAATCGCTGGGCTGCGGGTCTCGGGTGTTGGTTTGCAGCCTGGACGAAGTACGTTTGACGCCATCTCGGCAACTTGGGCAGGTAGCTGGGGGTGGTTACCGTACCCACCCGGTCCAGCGCTCCTCGGTGGCCTTGATCCGCCCTAGACGTTTCTGATTGGCTGCGGAGACTTGTCATTTTCTGTTGTATAAAGAGGCCTCGGCGACCGAAGTTGATCCATCCCTTCCCGGTTGGATAGGCGACCTGTTGAGATGCGGGGGCAATCGTGTGTCGTGGAGGCAGTGGTTGACGCCACACTGTACCTCCAGGACTCCAGCAGATCCTGAGGGATCCTCCCCTCCCAAAAATTGATGGCTCCGACCAACTGCTCCTCCACGTCGGGACTGGAATGACAGGTCGAGAGATGCAGATGTTCGGATATCGATAAAAAAGTCCGAGTCTAGGATTGGGTTGGAGCTTATATCAATTACTTCTGCCTAAGGCCTATCTCGTCTGAATCCGACGTCTGGTCTGAGTCTTGCTCGTCTAGGTAAATCACTGCCTCATTCTCGATTGGGTCTCCAGGCACGTTGAGGAAGACTCGCTGTCGGTCCATCAGCTGTATAAGCAATGCTCGTCGATGTTGACGGTTGGGGTCTCCTCACTGTAGGGAGGGGGAACAGTGTTAGTCTGTCCGACATTGTAAGGAGTGGAGTCTGGTGTAAATGTTCGGATCTCGGGAACTGGTTGAAAAATGCACCTTCCTTGTCTTTTTGTCAGTTGGAATTCAATCTGACGTTCTCTAGGGCATGGCTTTACTTCGTTGACTTGCCACAACAAGGGTTTCTTCCCGGTTCTCGCTGGGTTGCGGATTTCTATGTTGGTCGGCTTTGGCACTCGTGTCACCCAAGTATGGTCCATCCCATGGGACTTGAAAGTTTTGCGGAGTTACCAGGTCCGGGGCATTCCTATTGTCTGGTACCCACTAGATTCCCGACTTTATAGGTGGGGGCACTTTCGTAGCGTGGTGATCATATTGGGTCTTCTGGTGCTGCTTAGCTTGGACAAGGGTTTTTGCGAGCCCGTCGGTTAGCTGCTTTGCAGACTCTCCTTGTATCCACGTAGCATAATTCTCAGCTTCTATGTTGGCGCTGGATACCGAATCGAAGGAGAATTTTGTCCATCGGGAACCTTAAATCTCCTACCTATAGCTAGGCGAAGATGGGGGAGGAAATACCCCGTGGGAGTGATGGGACATTCGATCTGTAGGACCCACATACCAATAATGAGATGGTGTCGTCCCAGTTGCGTTTCTATTTCTTGCGCAGCCATGATAGTGAGCAGCAAATTTTTCAGTGTCCGGTTTAATCTCTTACCGACCCCGTAAGTAGAGTGGTCTGTATGGTGAGAAGAACGGATCTTTTTTAATTGCATAGCACCTTGCAGAAGTGCTGGAAATACTTGTCCGAACTCGAATTCTTTGCCCTGGTTCAGACAAAATTTCCTTCGGAAACACCGTATCTGGTTGACCCAGCTGTGGAGAACTGCATTACCCCACATGTTTTGCAGTGTGCTGTGGTAAAGGGCACAGCCTCTGCCCAACGGTTGTTTGAAAATGTCCACCATAACCAGGATAGAAAACGATTTCCTTTCAGCCGTGGTTGGGGAAAGGGTCCGTCCGATCGATGTCCAGCGCCTATGCGGTTGGAACGCCTCGCTTGACTCAATGGGGTTTTGTAGTGGGGCTACCGTCTTTGGATTAGGGACCACGGCATTGCTCACAGACTCCACAGGTGTCATACCCCATTCGCTTATTTGCGTTTTCATCTGTTGGGCCACCAGAACCGAGATTTAATTTTCTGGTAGTAGTGGCCTTAGCGTTGTGGCCTCCCGTGGGATTTTCATGATACTGGTGAATAGCAATATTTCTCCACTCTGGTGGGAGGACTAGACGCCAGTCGGTTGTCGTCAGGGCTTTTTGATATGTAAGAGCCCTTCAAAAAATTTTGAAATAGTCAAAGTGCTTGATGTAATCTTGCTGAATGCGATATGTGGCGTTTGATGGGGGTTGTCTTCTCTCCGTGATCCAGGCACTTATCTCTGCCGTCGGCAGGTATGCTTGTTGTGCTTGTAGGAGGTCCCTGCAGTCAATGAGAATGGCCACTGGATTAACGAAATTTGCGCAGCATTCGGTTCGCAAGAGGGGCATTCTCCGTGGCGCCTGTGTGGCCGCCTGGATAGAGCATCGGCATTTGTGTGCTTAGGGTTGGACCGGTATTCAATTGAAATCGATATTCTTGCAATTTTTGTATCCAGCGTGCCACCTGTCCAGTAGGCTCTTTGAATGACATAAGCAGGTGAGAGCGCTATGGTCTGTCCTCAGAATGAAATGCTTGCCTAACAGATAAGGACGGAACTCGTGAACGAAGTAGACATGGCTAGCATTTCCTTGCGTGTAAAGCAGTAATTGCGCTCTGGCTTTGTCAGGCAGCGACTCCCATACGCTACCACTCGCTCGAGACCATCAGGACATTTTTGGGACAGCACAGCTCCGATGGCTTTTTCAGAAGCGTCTGTGTCGAGGATAAAAGATCCTGCGTTCTCTGAGAAATCAGGTAATGTTAATATTGGGGCACTACTGAGCTTGAAACGGAGTTCTTCGAAAGCGGTTTGGCATTCGGTTGTCCAAACAAATCTTACATTTTTCCAGTGAGGCGATGTAAGTGCCCAGCAGTTTTCGCAAACCCTTGAAATAAATCTACGATAATAACGCAGAGTCCTATGAAACTCCTCAGCTCCTTTTGCGTTTTAGGAACGGGCCGTTGATTATTCTCTCAATGGTAGAGGGGTCTGTGTGGACTCCCTTGCGAGAGACTACATGTCCAAGGTATTTAACCTTAGATCTGAACCACTGGCATTTCTTAGGATTCAGTTGCAAATTCGCTTCACGGAATCTCTGCAGGACAGCCTGCAGGTTTAGCAAATGATCCTTAAATGTCCTCCCCATGACTATGGTGTCATCGAGGTAAACGAGGCAGGCTGACCATGTCAGACCGGCGAGTACATTATTCATCAGACGCGCAAAAACAGCTGGACCATTCGTCACCCCCATAGGGAGGACGTTAAATTCATATAGGCCGCGGTGGTGGAGAAAGCAGTTTTCTCTTTGGACTGCTCGTCCAGTGGTACCTGAAAATAACCAGACTTCAAGTCTAGGACTGTGAAATAACGTGATCCACTTAAGGCGTCGATAACTCTCGTCTAACGAGGTATGGGATATGGTCTTTGACAGTTACCTCATTCAGCTTCCTGAAGTCAACGCAACAACGAAGAGATCCGTCTTTCTTTTTCACTACCAGAATGGGGAGCTGACCAGGGACTGTACTGGGTCGAATTACATCATCATTGATGAGGTCATCTAGCATCGTGTCTACCTCAGACCTCTGGTGTGGCGGTACTCGGCGCCCCGGAATTTTGATTGGAGTGTGGGGTCCGGTGTCTATCTGATGATATAATAGAGTTGTGCGAACCCAATTTCTTACCTTTCTCTACAAATACGTCTTCATAGGAGCGTAACACTTGGGCGGCATCCTCTTTCTACTCCGTGTTGAGGTCTGTCTCGTCCAACTGTGTTATAGCTGCTTCTATATTTGTAGGTGAAGCTTCAAACTTACTTGGTCTGTTTGATCCGCCGACTCTGCCAAAACCTCGATTGGTTCTATAGTTGCAATCTCGCGACGGCAGGTAGTCGGACATCAGCATTAGTAATGTTCATTAGCTGAAGCCAGGTTTGGTTGTCTCTGGGCTCGCATACGGCATTTGCCAAGAGGACACCGTCTGGTAACCTGATCTCGCTGAGCGGTGGAGTAGTTGAGGGAAGGAATAGGAAATTCTGCGCACTTCCCAGACGATATGCGACACTCTTGGGAGGAATGATTACCGTATCTTGTACTAGATGCACACTCACCTGGTATTTTCGACTCTCCTCAGGATCGGTGTGCTGATTGCTCTATTGAAAAGATAAAACGTGTTACTTACCCAGTCAGCGCATCCTCCATATAACATAATGAAATCCAGTCCGATAATTATGGGACTCCTGAGGCGTTCACAGACTATAAATGTCTGGTTGAAACATTCGCCCCGCGACTTCTATGGGTATGTAACTTCTGCAATAGGTTTGACTTTGGAACAGTCTGGCTGGTCAAACTTTGGCATCTCCTTGCGGGTGTACGAAACGCCTGTTTCTCGGCACGTTTCAACATCAATCACGCTACGATCTGCTCCGGAATCTAACATAGCGGTACGCGGTTTATGATTTAAAAGCAGTTGAATAACGTTACAGTTCGGGGTCTGGATTGTGACATCAGGACGGTTTCTTTCTCACCGGCTGCGGAATCAGTCCGTCCGTCCACGGAGTGTTCCAGCCTCAGTGGTTTAAATACCTATTTTCCCGAAATGGACAGTTCCTCATGAAATGTCCTTCCTCTCCACATTGAAACATTTCACTTCTTCCATTAGTTCTCTCCTCTCCAGAAAAAGAGCGTCTTGGAGGGGTAGGAGGTCGTAGTGCCCGTAACAGGAGATGGGCTCCTCCGTACTTCAGGCAAATTTGGTGGAGTAGGCGGTCGGATAGGGGACAAGCTCCTGCGAACATCTGCGGATCGATAAGCTGGCATATTTTTCTGGAAGGATGACCCTGACAGTGGAAATGATCCTCCCGTAGGCCTACTTATTTCGACCATCGAGTCCGAATTGAGCAGACGATTCCGTTTTATCAAATCTGCTGCGTGATAGAGATGCTCTATCGAGAGGGGTGGGCTAAACGTGAAATGTCGAGAGAGCTCGACATTGCTAGTGCCGGCAAGCATTCTTTGAAGAATAGCCTCCTCCTGTTTCCAGGAAGGTTGAGCCGGAAAGGCAATCCTTACTAATCGCCGTAATTCTCCCTCAAAATCTTGCAAATCTTCAGAATTCCTTTGATACCTGGAATAAAAAAGTTCTTGCGCCCTCGACATATTAATCGGTTATAACGTATTTCCTCCTCAGAGACTCGACAAGCATATCAAAACTGTTTAGCACCTCATCCGGTTGATGTTGCACGAACTACGAATGGTTTTGTTCCCAACTGGGAACAGAGGTCTATGGAATTCTCTCCTGTGGAGGATAGGTATCCAAATACATAGATACTCGGCGAAACCATATGTCAAAATCTTCACCAGATTCCCACCTGAAAAATATGGTACATTTTTCATGCTCAATTTTTCCGTACTTACCTGTCCGCCTTCTCGGTAGGTGCTGTCTATCGGTGGCTTTGAGTGTTCCCGGTATTTCATCAGTAGACACTGCACAACTTGCTCAAAAGAACAGTGACCAAGACCTCCAGGAAAAAAATCACACAAACACTCGATAACGTTGTCTCCCTAATACATTTGCGGCAAGAATTCAAAATAGAGTAACGCTCTCGCCTCCTGGATAAGTATTCATAGCGGCACTTATCCGTTGATAGTAAATAAAAAAATTACCTACGTCAAATACGGGAAATGCGTTGAGTTGAACACGCAACCATGTTGACGTGTCTCTTGCGTGAATCCCACCGCCTTGCCAACCAGTGTAACTTGCTTGTGGTTCTACGCTAGGAGCTACTGTTAAGTACTTTATAGCACTTAACCATTAACGGGGGGGGCGTCGCGATCCGGGCGAAGTTGTTCGTCGGCCTGGTTCCTTCCTCAGCGTACAACGCAGTCGCGAGGTGAAGCGGGTGCCTAATACTAGGCGGGTGGTCTCCACGGGCTTGCCCGGTGGGTCGATCTCCTTTAACGGTCGACTTCCGTCGAGGCGAGGTCTCGTCTCCCGATTTGGTTCGGGGTAATTCCTCCCGGCTGTCGTCGGGGTGAAGAAAACAGAGGCCTTCAGAGTCTCAGTGGCTCCGGTTTAATTAGCAGCTGTTGTGGTCACGGGAAACAATCTCCTCCGCTAGAATAGAGAATGTCATCGTCGTCAATAAGATTTCATCACTGCATTCTGCCATGTTGACCGGAATTGCTAGAACAAGCAATCCCGACCAAGGATCACAACAAGAGAAAAACTCTGGCTCACATACTGCAACCATTGCTAGCAGGTAGTAAAAACAATTCCCGCGAAAAGTACAGGCAATTAAAAAGTAGTGCAGTAAAAGTCAATAAAATTAGTTCACTTAAAGACCCCTACCTTACAGAATCACTCAAATCATCGATTCGTCTAGTGCGCTTGTGACTAACTTACTTACTTCCTTGTTATGTAACATTTCGGTAAGTTATTGAAAACAATTAGAAAATTTGAGAACTTGCCGAGCCATTATTTTGCGGGCCTAAATTCTACTACTATAAACAATTGCCGGCAGCGAGCTAAGCGAAAATGCAAGTTCAAGTAAGTTATCGAACCAATAGACCTCAGCAAGTCATGGCATTACAAATTGCACAGAATGTTTCACTAATTGCAAGATGTACAAAGATAACATTGATGACAAAGGAAAAAGTTACTAGCTGGACCAGACAACGTCGCAAGGAGCCGTATGATTTACTGGTAGATTTATGCTACACACAGATGTTGAACACTTTAAACCACTGAATATTGGCAACAAAACACTGTCAAATTCATTTAACGCCCGTGAACTTTGAGGCCACAGAGCGAGCAGAATTTCATAATCTGACCCGCGCCGCTCTCATATGAGAAATTGAGAATTTTTTGTTGCGGTCCTCCAGCAAGCAATCCTGCTAAGTGTAATTACGAGACCATTACAGTTGCATTGCGCGACAGAAATTAATTAGCGGCATTAATTACCCACGTTCAGAAGACACTCCTTGCAAATCAAGGTTTAACAATTTAAGGAGGCCAAAGCTATTCAAGAAAGAAATGCGACCGACATTTCATCAGTCTTGAATGAAAACAAGCCTCAGGACTGTCTTTTTCATAGGTCTAAAAGCTCGGAATTACGGTAGAAAGTCAAGGAAATTTTTTCGCAAGATCAAATTAATATAGCAGTCCGAGATTTCCAAAACCTCAACCCAAAACGCGATTTCAAGCCCAGGTTCAGTCGCAATAAAAAAAAACAGGGTCAAATTTTCCCCTCCTAACTTTTCAAGTCAAAATGGCGGTCAAGTTGCAAAGTATTCAAGTAGGCCTACTCAAACAATTCAAGCTTAGGTTTCCTGCTTCTCATGTGTGGAATGCCCTCCGGTCAAGTTGTAAATTCAGAACGCTATTGTCCGGTCTGTGCAGAGACAAGGTCATATTCAAAAGTTTGCAAACAATCAAGCACATTTTCGAACCACACTTACCTCATGTGACGAACCAAAAATCAAAGATAAAGAAAACAAAAAGGAAGACGATTTTGAGACTTCGACATCGGGTGTATAACGAGAAGACGATTTGGTTAAGACTTCCCACGCTCTTGGCGTTCCTATTGGAGAAGACGGAGCACATAATGCCAGATGTGAACCTTTCGCGGAACGGGTGTCACTCGAGAATTTATTTTGACTGTGGACACCAGTGAGTTCAGTCTCTAAGCATGTTTATAGCCTGAAGTATTCGCGTAGTCAGATAAACGCACTCCTAGTGGAATCCGTGGAGTTTACGCCGCGATTCTCGTCCAGCTGCAGGTGAAACCACTGTTACGGTTTACAAAGGACCACCATAGCTTTGAACATCAAGTTTGCTATCACAGTCAGATATCCCTCCATTATTGGTCTTACTGTCATCGTATCCTTAAATAGACGAAAACGCACTGATCGAGCTCACAGGCAAAGGTCAAGGAAAAGTTATTTCTCAAATACAAGTACTTCCCAACCTCTCGTTCCGAATTCAATTTCACATAATCCTTCGATGCAAAGTCCCAATCCTATTCTTCCCAATTCGCCTCAGGGTTCAGTTCAACTCACACGACAGGTCATGCGAGTTCAAAGTTCAATACGTTCGATTCCTCCGCCAAGGTTACCCGCACTGAATTCCTCAAATTCCATAAATGATGAAAATTCAGCTTAGATACCCCACTATCCAGTTTTCAACACGAGTCTTCCACAAGACATTCGTACCGCGATTCATCGCTGCAGTAATTCGCAAGGCGGCATGCAGATCGATCCGGTGGATTTGGAGTGCTCAGGGAAATCGAAATTTTGCAAAGCACGTCCATTGGCGCTTGGTATTCGTGATGGAGTTCGACAGGAGATCGAGAAACTTGTAAAGGATGGTATTCTTACTCCAGTCAAATCTAGTTCTTGTGCCACACCCATCGTGGTTGTTCGAAAACCAAAACGGCTCCTTCCGAATCTGTGGAGACTTCAGTGTCATAGCAAACCAATCTCTCAAGCTTACCTCTTTCACTACTCCCGGTATGGAGGAAATGTTTACTGACATTCAAGGCTGTTCTTTTTTTTCAAAGGTAGATTTGGCAAATGCATTCCTGAAGATTCCCCTCAATGACGAATCAAAGGAGATTACTACGATAAATACGATTTGGGGCCTTTTCCATTACAACTTCCTCCCTTTTGGGCTGAATATCTCGCCTGGGATATTCCAACAAACGATGGATGCAATCATAAAAGATCTGAAAGGTGTTAAGTCCTACCAAGACGATCTTTTGGTGTACGGCAGGACAAAAGAAGAGCACGATCAAAGATTGCTGAAGTTGCTAGAACGCCTGTCCGACTACAACGTCAAGATCAATTCGAAAAAGTCAATTTTTGGAGTCAACCAAGTTCATTACCTGCGATATGTCATTAAAGGCGATGGAATCTCACCAGATGTTGAACGTGTAGTTGCTGTCCAGAATGCCCCAAGACCTTCTAACCTGAAGGAACTCCGAAGTTTTCTTGGTTTTATGCAGTATTACAGTAAATTTGTACCACATTTCGCTACGAAAGCAGAACCTCTATTCCAATTGTCATTCCAAATTCCCAATTCATTCAGATGGACTCAAATTCACGACAATTGCTTCGGTAGTCTCATCAACCAAGTTGTCAACGACAAATTGCAAAGCTACCAACCGGGCATTCCTTCAAGAGTCATCGTCCATGCGTCAGAAGTCGGACTTGGTGCTGTATTGGAGCAGAATAACTTGCCAATTATCTGCATCTCAAGAAGATTGAGCAACACTGAAAAGGGCTACTCATAAACCCAGAAGGAAGCGCTAGCAATTAAATGGGCATTACAGCGACTTCACAAATTTCTTTTTGGAACCAAATTTGAAATTGTTACAGATCGCAAAGCCCTAGAGTATATCTTTTCGCCATCCAACTCAGCATCCAAGACTACATCAAACATGTTACAGCGATGGGCCATCGAGTTATCGGCTTATGATTACACAATACGGCATCAACCTAGCAAGACGATCCCACATGCTGATTTCCTTTCTCGGTATTCTCATTTCAACTCGGAAACTGCAGATTTTGAATGCTTCACGACGACTCCATTACCCTTTAACCGAAACTTCATTATAAACGAGTCCAAGGCATTTTTCGGGTCAATCCTAGCTGGTATTCGAAACGGTTGGTCAGCCAGTGCAAGAAAGCGATTTCCTCAAATCTACGGAAGACGAGAAGAGATATCAGTTGCTGTTGACGGTGTTATCTCACTCAATGACAGAATCCTCGTTCCACCTGCTTGTCGGAATGCAATGCTGTCCCATCTTCACGATGGCCATATGGGACGGGACAAAATGAAGTCTTTGGCAAGAACCCTGTGTTGGTGGCCGAATATTAATGCTGATATTGCGTCATACGTCAGTCAATGTACTCGATGCAAGACTGTCAAACCTAACACGCATCCGAAGTGGACTCCATGGCCGAATTCCCGTGCACCTATGGCTAGAATACATGCCGATTACTGCGGTCCTTTCCTGAATGGTATTTATGCATTGGTTATCGAAGATAGCTACAGTAAGTACCCTGAAGTATTTCTCACCAAATCTGCTACTGCTGAGTTCAGCAAAACAGCTCTGCGCAAATTCTTCTCGCGCGAAGGTATTCCCAACGCACTTGTCACCGATAATGGCACACATTTCACCGAAAAAGGATTGCGAGAATGGCTCAAATCAATCGGAGTAACTCATCTGTTCACCGCTCCCCGTCATCCGTGCTCAAATGGCTTGGCAGAACACTTTGTACAAACTCTAAAGAATGCTGTAAGGAATAGCCAGCCTAAGACTCTTAACGAATTTGAATCAATTATTGATAACTTCTTGATGCAGTACCGAAATGCTGAACATGCAACTACAAAAAGAAAACCAGGAAGTAGTATTAGGTATGACATCCGGCGCGTCACTTCGCTTCGCTTGCACCGGATGTCACACTTTTGCGGGTTTTTTTACAAAAATTTACGTAGTCTATAAATTTCAAAAATTTAGGTAGACTCCAAATTTCACGTGGGCGAAAATTTAGGTAGTGACAAATTTTCAAAAAATCAAAATTTCAAAAATTTAAGTTGTCTCAAAATATCACGTAATCGAAAATTTAAGTTGTCTGAAAATATCACGTAATCGAAAATTTAGGCGGTCACAAAATATCACGTAATCTAAAAAATATCACGTGGTCGAAAATTTAGGTACTCTAAGAATTTCACGTAGTCTCAATATACCAGAAGATTGTATTCAAAATATTTATTTAAAAATGGATGAAACAAAAGTGGAAGAAGCCTCAACGGGGACGAAAATGGAAGAAACCTCAAGAATATATCCTTCGTTATCTCAATTAAAAATAAATGAATTGAACATCGAAAAGATGAACAAAGAAAAACACAAGGATAGAGTTAGGTATATGAAAGATAAGGAATCTCAATTATTCTTAAGATTAGAACATTATAAAAAATTAAGAAAGAGATGGTCTAAAGTTAAGAATGTAACACAAGGTATTGGCATATTCTTAACAATAAGTTTAGGTGCTTTAACAATTGTTATATTTTCAGGTGTTTTAGTAATTCCAGTAGTTGCTACTGCTTTAACAGGTACGGGTGTTTTTACAACTTCACTTATTACAATGTTAGACAAATCTTTAATTACTAAGAAACGAAAATCATTAAAAACTAAACATTTACATATTAAAGAAGTCTATGATAAACTACATTATTATTTTCAAAGAGTCTGTGATGATAATGTTATTACGCTAGGTGAGATTAAAAAATTTGATCAAATAGCTAATGAAGTAAATCAGATATCATTTCATTTAAAGTCCGAAAAAGTTGATGATAAAAATTCTAGTGATGGTAAAACTTTTAGTGATGGTAAAATTTCTAATGAAGAAAATGATAAAATTTTTTTAGAAGAACTAAAAACTTTATTAAACAAAACTTTATTAAACAAAACTTAAAACGAAAAGATGTCAGACGGCAAAGCAATAAAAAAATAATTTGTTCAGTAAAATGTTTTTGTTGTATACCAATGTCACCACAAAATTCAAATATTATATTTTAAAAATGGATAAAATTAGAGCTGATAATCAAAAAAGAATTAAACAATTAGAAGAGTTAATAAAACAAAAAAATTTTATGAAAGAAAGTCATCTTCAACATAGAATGATAAAAGCTGGTATTCAATCTGATATGTTTGAAAAATGCAGCAAACCGAGCAAGTAAAAACTGATTTTGAAAAACTATGGAACTATTTAAAACTCTTGAAAAAGAACTTACAAATAATGATAAACAAATTAATATAACAGATCCAGCTCACAAAACTATATTAGATGACTATGGATTACTAGAATCAAACTTTAATAAGAAATTACCAAAATCTATGCAATTTGAACATTCTATTTCATTTATAGATGGAAAAACAATATCTAGATTTTATCTCGGACAAAAAGAAATATTTCCACAACCTTTTCGAGGTTTAATTTTTTCACCAGATAAATCTCCTTTTAGTTTAGATTTTTGTTGATCTTTTAAGAGGAGCAGATTTAAAAAATTATGCTGTAGAAGATCTCATAAAATATAAAGCTATGTTAGATAGAGTTGGTGCAGTAAAATCTCTTAGACGTTATAAACAATTACAAAATTTATTATCAACGTGAGTAAAAGTAGGAAAAGGTTTTAAAACAGAAACAACTGTATTTTTACCAGATGATCCACAAGAATTACTAAATAGATTAAATATTTTAATATCTGCAATAATAGAAGGACATAATTCTAGTTTCAGAGAAATTCATGCTATATTGAAAAGACTGTTAGAAAAGAAGATTCTAAATGAAGAGGATTATAAAAGTATAGCTAAAATATGTTGTTGTTTTTAATTTTTTATAAAAAAAATATTTATTTAAAATTTTAACTAAAAAATGTGTTCAGCAGATTTAGACAAAATTAATAATCAGTTAGAAAATCTAACAGAGATTTTGGGTTCATCAAAATTTAGTACGACGTTAAAAATTTTAACAACTACTTCATCACACACTTGTTATTTAGAAACCATTCTACATTTGGAACAAAACAAAAATTATCAAATTGTATTGACTAGTTTCTCCACATTTAACACTATTCAAAACGTTATCAAAGATGTGAATGACCAATTTTGATATTCTACTGATAAAGGTAAAACATGGAAAATACTAACTTTTCTTCCTGGTTCTTACGAAGTTGAATCAATATCAAATGAAATTAAGAGACATTTAGGTATACCATTTAAAGATAAGAAACAACTACATTTTGCAGTTGAACCGGCAGTTAATAAATTTTCTCTTACTTTAGACGAAAATCATCAAGTTGATTTTAATCATGATAGATCATTGTCAAAGCTATTAGGATTTAATAAACAAACCTATAGTCAAGGTTATCATTTAGGTGAGAAGATTCCAAAAATAACTGAAATAAATTCAATTGTTGTACATTGTGACATTATTGAAGGAGGATATATAAATGGTAAATTGTCAAATTTAATATTCAGTTTTCCAGCTTTTACTGTACCCATTGGTTATAGGTTAAATGTATTTCCACAAACATTAATATATTTCCCTATTACAAGAAAAACTATTAACAACATTAACATTAGAATCACTGATGAGAAAGGACCAGAAATAAATTTTGGAGGTGAAGAGATTATGATAGATCTTTTGGTTAGAGAAGTATAATTTTCTTCTTCTTCTTTAAAAATAAAAATAAAATATGAATAAAATTTTTTTATTAAAAATGAGTGAACTACCCCCATTAAATAAAAAAAACTCAAATTTAGTCATCATCCAAATTTATTTAATAAAGTTTTGTCAGTTATTTGTGGAAGATCAGGATGTGGAAAAACGTATCTATTATTTAAAATTTTAACGTCTCCAAATTTTTTGGATTATAACAATTTTATAATTTATACAACAACAGCTGAACAACCCGTCTATCAATTTTTAAAATATGGATTTGAAAATAATCTTAAAAAACAGCAATTGCTTCATTATTCAAAGAATATGAAAAATCTGAAGATGAAGAAGAAATAAGTTCGTGGTGTGAAGAAGCAGCAAAAAATAATCAGTTAGTGAAATTCAATAAAAATAAGCATATAAAGATACAATTAATAGATGATAGTGGTAATATGCAAGATCCTAGTAAACTAGATAAAACAATGAAACATTGTGTAATTTTTGATGATTGTGTTAATGATAGAAATCAGTCAGTTCAGAGAAATTATTTCACAAGAGGTAGACATAACAACTGTAGTGTTTTTTATTTAACACAAAGTATGTATTCATTAGATGGAAGTGTTATTAGAAAGAATGCAAATATATTTATACTATTTGAAGTAAATGCAAGAAACATAAGTGATTTGTTAAGAGATTTATGCGTAAGAAATAAAGATGAATTTAAACAATTGTGTAGAAATGCTTGGGCAAAAGATTATGGCTTCATTACAATTAATGTTGATAAAAAAATTCATGACAGAGTTATCGAACAATTGTTCTCTGACTCAAAGTCGATAGAAAATATGTTTGCGGAGTGATCGAATAATTTTTTCTTATACATTTTTTCTTAATAAAATTAACAAAAATATGTTGAATGCTTACAAGATAGAACATGTACCAGTTTTAAAAGATTATCGTCATCCTACAAACCCTGTCAATTCGAAGAAAGAAGTTAGATTTTATTATCATCATAAATACGTAGCGCTCGTTACAGATTATAAAACAAAACATGGTATTAAACCGTGTGTTAAAACAAAAGACTTTCCAGTTTGTCTACGAACTTTCAGAGTATTTTTAGCGTATAATAATTTATGGTGGTTGGTTAAGAAAGAAAATTTAACAACACATGAATTAGAAACATTACATCAATTACATATTCCTGTGTATATGTAAAAATACATTTTTTCTTTCAAAAAATATGAATCGTGAAATGTCTCTCGGACAAACGTCTAGGATTGATGAATAAATCAAGAAACAAATTGCTGAGTTTGATGCACAAATTAAACACAGTAAACGTAGTGAACGTATTAAAAAAACAGAAACGTAATATTAAATGTAGTATTAAAAAACAGAAACGTGGAACAAAAGAAATATTAGAAACTCCTATTACTGATATTTTTTTGGTGATAGAATTAAGGATGAACTTGGTGATGATTTATGTAATTTATTTAATCCAAATGAAATCAAATATGAAAATGTATCTTTTGTTAATGTAGTAAATGATATGCAGAAACTTTTAGCAAATGGAAAAATTATTAATTTACTTGGAAAAGTTGTTAAAGATCAGGAAAATATAATTCAAAATTTTTACGTAACCTTCTATAATAAAAAATCATTTGAAACATGGTTTTCCAATCTGGAAGAGAAATCAGATAGTCAGGAATGGATTTTTACAGGTAATATTAAATATGAAGATTTTGGAATGAAGCTAGTACAAAGATCGCATAGAGGTGCAGGTATTAATATGAAATATAGAATCAAAGAATATTTCGGTGAATATTGTTATATTCCTTCTGAAGATTTTTTGCTTTATTAAATGTTACAATGTTTTAAGAGGTTTTACTGAAGAACAAGGAGAAATGATGAAAGAAATGTTTAATAATTTCTTATATAAAGAGAAAGCCACATCTAGAACAGGAGTAATGTCAAACTGCAAATTTTCTCAATTCAATAAATATTTTGGAAAATGTGTTCAATATTATAGTCCTGCCAATCGTCATTTAAATCCTAGAGGAATTGAAACGTTTCATAATTATGTTTATTACAATTATTTTCACGAAGCTTCAACAATTGGACACTATTGTTTAATTAATAAATCTCATAAATTAAAAGCTATTAGAGAAATTGAAAATAATTTCAAACCAATATATATAACAGTTACTGATGAAAATCTAACAATGCGTCCATATAAAATCATAACAAAGAAAAAAATTGACTATAGTTCAACATATATTGGGAATCTCGAAACTCTTCCTGATCCTGGCTGTTCAACAGCTCATCCTATTCCTTATGCTGTAGGAGCTATTAATTTTAATAAATTTATATGTTGCTTACCGAAACAAAGATTGAGAGAATTAGAAACACGTTTGTTAAGTGATATGATTGAAATTAAACGATCAAAAGATGAAGATGAAATTAAAAAACTTAAAAAACAAATTAATGAGTATAATAATTTAACTGAATTAGAATTTAAAAAACTTCAAAATTGTGTGAAAATATTTACGAGAACTGAGGATGATGAATGTCCAATCGGGGGAAACCCAGATGACGCATGTCCGATCCATCAATTTTTTAAAACTCTTGGAAAATTTAATTATTCTAAAGTCACTTTAATAGCCCACAATTCATCAGGCTTTGATTCCTATTTTCCGATAAAAGCTAATTTTAAATTATCTAAACCGCCTCTTAAAACTTCAAGAGGAATATTAACTGCTTCATTACAAAATCCTTATACAACTAAATGTGTTAGTAGATATATTCAAAAATCTTTTAGATTTAAAAACAATATGAAAAAAAATCACTTCAAGGTAAATTAGCACTTCAAACTATTATAATGAAATGTAGTTATCAACATGTAGAAACAAGTCTTTCTAAATGGTGTGAAAATTTTAAAATTCCTACGAATGTGTGTAAATTAAATTATGAAATTGGAGACATAACACATGAAAATTATAAAGAAAAAGAAAATGAATGGAGACCATATTTAGTTAACGATATTCTTTCTTTAGCTTTTTGTATCTACAAATATAATAATGTTATGCGAGATTTAGTTGGTGAAGATATAACTACTAATTTAACATCCTCTGCTTTAAAATTTGACGGTTGGATGAAAAGCGTACAAAATGACAATATAAATATTCATTCTCATATAAATTTATGGGCTAGAAATTATATTAGAAAATCTGTTAAATGTGGAAGAGTTTCAGCAAATATAAGAAAATACATATCGCCATTTTGTGACATCTTGTTATCAATAATAAACCTGGTCAATAATTACCTGGTCGCTACGCTGGGGGGACTTTGTCCCCTGGAAGTAATTTAATAGATTTAATGAAACAGTATCGACTTTTAGGAGATAAAACTGAAATTTGTGAGAAAATTTCAAATCAACTACTTGAACAAAAAAATGAATTTCTAATGGCTTTTGATGCAACATCTTTATATCCATCAGCTATGTATGATGAAAATTCAGAATACCCTAAAGCTGAATCAGCTAGAAAATTTCGTCAAGAAGAAGAACGAGAAATAGTATATAAATTTAATACTCAAACATTTAGACCTAAAACTGGAATATTCTCTGTTGTGTTTCAATATCCGAATGATATGTTTTTTCAACCAATTCCTATTAAAGATAAAGTTAAAAATCAAAATAATAATTCTCATGTAAAAGTAATCAGGTTTAGAAATGGTATATGTTATGATGCATTAACTTCTGTAGACATACAAGAGATTGTTAGATGTGGTGGAAAAATCCTACATATTACTGATGGTATAATTTATGAAAAAAATTATCAAGTTTCACCATTTCGAAAATATATTGAAAAAATTTTTAATTTGAGAAAAAAATATAAAACAGAAGGAAACACTGTAGGCGATGAGTTAATTAAATTATTGATGAATTCACTATATGGCAAAACTGTACAAAAAGATATAACCACTAAATATCATTTATTGAATGAGAATACATTGAGAAAAAATTTCACTCAAGAAGTAAAAGATTATGAAAAATTAAATGATGAACAATATTTAGCGAAAGTAGAAATGGAAGATGATGAATTTCTTAAAACTAATATTGTAAAAGATGGGAAGACGTCATTCATGCCATCACACCTAGGTTCTTTTATTCTTTCTCACTCTAAAAGAATCATGAATAACTTTATTTTAGAAATTATTGGTTTCAACGAAAAATACATTCATTATACAGATTCAGTAACAGCTGACACGCCTGTAATATTGAGAAAGAATAATTCATCATTTATTTCTAGAATAGATAGTATTGTAAACAACTATAAAATTAATCCGTTTGAAATTAATGGTGATATGAAAGAAATTTCATTTGTTGATAATTTAGAAATTTATACTGATAATGGATGGAGTAAAGCAAAAAAAATTAGGTTGACATTAAACAAATAAAAGTATTTATCGAATAAGAACAAAAATGCGAATAGTAGATGTTACTGAAGATCATTCATTGTTAGATGAAATAGGTAATGAAATAAAGCCACAAGAATTAAATATAGGAACAAATTTACCACATAATAAATTATTTTTACACGACAATACAATCACATTGAAACAAATTGTAAGTGATATTTATGTTAATGATCCACCTAATTTAAGATGTAAGCAAGCATTTATAGAAGGGTTCTTTTTAGGAGATGGTTCTGCTGGAATCTATAATTATGAATCAGGAGTCAGATACTGTTGTACTTTAAATAACCAAGATCTTAACCTCTTACTTAAATTAAAAACATATATTAATGAAGTCTATAACAATGATTGTAAAATATATAATACAATGAGATCATCTAGTGTATACAAACTTAATTTTCAAGATCGAAAACAATATGCTATATACTTTACTGAAAATTATTATAATCAGTTTAGAGAAAAACGTGTTCCTTGGTATGTTCTAAATGCTGAATATAATATTCGATATTGGTTCTTTGTTGGATTTTATGCAGCAGATGGGGACAAGAAATCTTTTTTTACAAGGAAATATGCAACTATTAGTGGCAATATGCAAACCTTTAGTGGTTTATACAATTTGGCATCATCTCTAGGTATTAATTTGCTAGTAAGCGAAAGAAAAGATAAACCATTATGCTTTAGTGCGTGTCAAGTTAAAAATAATATTACCAAAGATCTCACCACTGTAAGATATTCAAATAATAAACCACAATATGTTTATGATATTGAAACAGAAGATGGCACATTTGATTGTGGTTTTCCATTAATTGTAAAAAACACTGATTCAATATACATTTCTAATGAACTCTTCAATAAATTAGATGCTGCTGGATATGTTGGGGGAGAATTGTGTCAAGGAAAAAATGATTATGGAAATGGTGGAATTATTTTTGCAATGTTTATTGCTCCTAAAATAAAATATTGTATTACTGTAGATGAACAAGGGAGACTTAGTGAAAAGAAAACATTCAAAGGATATTCACAAGATAAAGTAAAAGTAGAAGATTTCCTAAAATTATATTCGGGTAAAACATTATCGACTACAGTTAATAAACCATGGAAAAGATCTTTAGAAACTGGAATTAGTATTCCTGATAAAAATAATAATACTGAAGAAAAAAAATTTTCTGGTCAAATAAATATTCTTAAACGTCAAGCACCTGATGAAAATGAAATTATGTTACCTTATAACGGAAAAGATATTCAAGCTGAAATATTTCAAACAATTGTCTGTGAGAGTAATTTAAGTGATGATGATGACACGTGGGAATAATAATTTTTTTATTACATCTAAAAACTTATTACATCTAAAAATTTTATTACATCTAAAATTTATTTTCATGGTATATATATGTTTTATTGTTAAAAAATGATGTTACCAAATGTTGGTGGAGGGGGATCTATCCCGAATAATCGTGAATCAGAAATAGAAATAGAAAAATATATCATGAAAACTGGTGACGTTTTATCTGGTCCATTGCATCTTTCTATTCTTCCGCAACAAAATACAGAGTTAACAAATAAACAATATGTTGATACACAAATCAATGACTTAAAAGAAAAATATATAAACGATGTTTTGGTTCCACTGATGAATGAATTTAAGTTGCTTAAACTTAATGACAAATCATTAAACGAAAAATTATTAAAACTTGATAAAAAGGATAGAGAGATAGAAGCAGATATAGCAAAACTTTTTAAAAAAATTTCAGAACAATCAAAAATTTTAATATCACTTTCTATAAAGTTAAAATCTGCAGTCATTAAAAATGAACATCAGATAAAATTATTGAAAGAACAATTAGAAGATGAAATAGAAAAACTTCCTAAAAAATTTTTAAGAATTTAAATAAGTTACAATCTACATTCCAAAAAAGTGTTGATGAATTAAGTTCTAAAATTACTCAACAAATGAAAAAGATGAATAGAATAATAAATAAAGTAAACTCACTTAATCAAAAAGTTGATGAAATGAAAACTCCTGAAATCAGTTTAGAAAATGAATTAAAGAGAAATTTACAAGAAAATTCTAAAGGAAATAAAGAACAGTTAGATGCTGTTAAAAATCAGTTAGATGTTCTTAAAGTTCAATTGAATGCTCTTAAAACGGCGTTAAAGATTTATCAGCAGAAAATGCAAGTTAATAGAAAAGAAATTAAAATACATCACACGCTGCTTGACGCAATAGATAAAGTGCAGCGGAAAATTAATGAAGTTATCACAAAGTTGTTGGACATTCACAAACGTAAATCTTGATGACGCACGTAAATCTTAACGTAAATATTTTTTCCAAAAGACAAATTTATTCCTAAAAAATGCCTATAATTTATAAACACAATCTTAAACATTTTACTTCAAATCAAAAAATAGCACATGAACCATCTATGAAATCTGTTTATCATTATAACAATGTAGAAACAGTCCAAAAAAAAGGAGATGGCATCTTTTCTGGCATAGGAAGTATCGTTAACTTAATTAAAAATAATAAAGATTTGATTACATCTGCTGCAAAAGGAGCAGCTGCTATAGGTAGTACAGCTAGTGCAATATCAAATGCTGTTAAGTCTCAAAACGAATTAAAACAACTAGAAAATTTTCGTTAACTTAAAAATGATTTTGAAGAACTAAAAAATTTTAAAAAACATTCAGAGGAAACAAAAAACAAAATTGCTAACATAGCCGCAGGGTCTGAGAGTAAACATAATGAAAAAACAGGCGTAGCCATAGAACCCACGGTTCGTTCAATTGAAGAAATAAGAGGTAATGGTGTGAACAGCGGAGCTGGTTTAGCAAAATTCTAAAAATATATTTTAGTAAAATTTTTTCTGTGTGTGAGAAATTTTTTCTATTTGTGAGAAAAAAACAAACAAGTCAAATTATTTTTTTAAAAATGTCTTCTCTTATCGAAATCAAATTTCGATTAGACGATCCTCCGTTCGTCAATTATAATCAAAAAAAGAATGACTATATAAGAATTGCTATGAATCCCGGATCTTCCAGTAGACTAAATACTGGAGGAGATTTAATCTTTGAAGTTGATAATCAGCAAAGTTATATATATCTACCAGGTTCCTTTTTACACTGTAAATATTCTTTATATAGTGATGCCAATTTTACAACACCATTACCAGATAGCGATAATATTGCATTAGAGAATAATTTTTTTCCAAGATTATTTACACAAATGCGTTTTGATGTTGCAACTCAAAATATAGAAACAATAAGTGATTCTCCAGGTGTAATTGATACAATGCTTAGATTTGCAACAATTGGTGAAAATAATAAAAAGCATGAAATCGAAGGTTGGTTTCCTGATACTAATGATGGTATAATTGTTGATGATTTAACTCACGCTGGAACAGATGCAGCAGGAATTGCGAAAGATGTAGAAAATATTGCAAATCATTTAAATAAAACAAACAATACTGCATATAAAGAAAGACGTGAATTTAACAAGAAAAGTAAACAGACAGTAAATTGGTCATTGTCTCCATTATTCGGATATTTAGATTATGATAAAATATCATATCAATTAAAATTTGAATTAATGATTCATCGGACAGCAAATAATGAATTAATCTTTTTTGGTAAGACTGGAAAAAAGCATATTTAAAAATTGATGGACTTGAATGGTGGATTAAGCATATTACTCCTAGTTTAGAGGTCGAATTAGCTATTGCAAAAAGATTAAATAGTAACAGCAAATTTTCTAAAGCGTACTGCTAGTTCTGTAACTTTTACTGAACAAAGATTTAACTGGCATTTTAATAGAACTTCGAATACTCCAAGATATTTATTGCTAACTTTTCAAGGACATGATTCTCCAAGTTTTGATAAGAACAACAATCTTTTTCATATTAATACAATTCGAAGTTTACAAGTTTTATTAAATCAAACCCGATATCCAATTGATCCATTAAGATTCGATGATACCAATAATCAATTTATGGCAGGATATGATGCTTAAAGAAATCTTTGTATAGAATTTGGAGTTGAATCACAATTAACTCCTGGAGGCTGGAGGCATTTATATCCTGTTTTCTGTTTCGATTTAAGTGCACAATCTGAAGATATTATCAAGACTGGTTGTGATGTAACAATTAATATTGAAAAGAAAGATTCCACAACTTCATTGATGGCTTATGGTTCATTCCTAGAAGATGTAAAATATTCTATTGAAACTCTTAATGGAAAGATGGCTAGGATTGGTTAGTAACCTGAACAAAAGTGATCGGCTAAAGCCTCTGAACAAAGTTCGATTGGTTAAAACCCAAGACTTCGTCGATAGGTTAATTTAAAATTTTTTAGTAACTTAAAATTTTTGATAACTTAAAATTCTTTTATAACTATAATAGATTAAAAATTCTTAACTTAAAATTTTTTCATTACTAGAATAGATTAAAAATTTTCGTAGCTTAAAATTTTTTTATTAAAAATGTCGCAAGCGAAAAGTAATAATAATAATAATAAAACTGTTGAATTAAAATTACGCAACATTGTTGACAAAAATAAACCTACAACTATTGCGATTAACAAAAAGAAATATTACATAAGTAAACCAATGATAGAGAATTTTAATTACAAAAAGAAAAGAATGGTGGAATTGTCCCATTAATTCTACTATAGGTGGCATAGCAGCAGCAGGAAGTGTTGCAGGTGGGACAGCTGGTATTGTCCAAGCAGTAAATAAAAATAAATCAGAGAAGGCAGCATTGGAAGAACAAAAACGTCATAACCGAGAGCTAGAGAAAGTTGCTAGAGGACAAGGAGTAGTAGATAATTTTATTAGTAAATTAAATTTAGTTGATGAAGGTAAACGGGTTCTTAAAAATATTCTCCACAATGTTGATGATTTAATTGAAATTAAAGAAACTAAAGATGGTTCTGGAATATATCGAAGTCCTAGTATGATTCGGTAATAACCTCAGGAACTTTGGTCCGATCGGCTAAAGCCTCTGAACAAGGTTCGATTAGGTAAAACATTTATTTTATTTTATCTTTAAAATGTATTCTACAAATTCCGAAAATTTAATTAAATTAAAAATTTCAAATCTAGATGTAATGGATTATCTCTTAAAAGTACATAAAACCTCAAATTGTCAGCATAGCGGAGGTCACATACAAAAACATTAGAAAACTTTCCTGGATTTATTTTGAGTAAATATTCGAAAGAAAAACATCATCCTGGTCATTCATATACCGGTCCAGGAACTCGATTAGATATAAGACTAGATGAGAATAATAATCCAAAACCAGGTGAAGAACCAATAAACAGAGTAGATGCAGCAGCTTACAGACATGATTCAGCATACAGAGAACATGATGATATGACTTCTAGACATGTAGCTAGTGATGCAAATGGAAAATATTCCAGAAAATTTTCCATTTTTTTCAAAATTTTCTGGATAATTTTCCGTCGGAAAATTTTGAAATTTATTTTTCGGTGATTGACGTTTTTTCTTTGTTTTGGAGACTTAGTCGTTTGAAAAGACTGTGTAATATTCAAAGACCGAAAACTTCTCTATCATCCGTGCATGTTACCTTTTGGAATCATCAACTGCATCCCTTCCATTTCTATTTCAGATCTTTCCAAATGAATTTCAGACATTAAATGAATTTCATATTTCTCTAGCTGAATTTCATGTATCTGTCAGAAGCTGAACTTGGAAAAGATCTTGAATTCAACTGGAGATCTCCAATTCATCTGGATCATATCTGAAATTCATTTGGGCAGATCTGAAATCGATTTGGAACTACCTGAACCATCTGAACTAGAAATGGAGGATGTGTATCCTCAACGAAGATATCGGACAAAATGCGCCAGAAGTTTGAAACTATCATAGATATTCTTTTACTCATCACAGATATCTTTAGTTTTCAAATATCTCACGAGTTTACAGTCTTTATATCTTCCAACATGGTCGGTCATGAATAATGCTGCGTGGACTGTGTGCTTATACTTCATCACATGTTAGTGATGCAAATGGAAAATTTTTCAGTGGAAAATTTTGAAATTTTTTTATCGGTGATTGACGTTTTTGCCTTTGTCTTGGCTACTTGTTGCAGTCGTTTGAAAAGACTGTAATATTCAAAGACCGAAAACTTCTCTATCATCCCTACATACTTTTGGGACCAACTGCACCCTCCACGTCTATTTCAAATCTTTCCAACTGAATATCAGACATTAAATGGATTTCAGATTTCTCTAATTGAATTTCAGATATCTGTCAGAAACTCAACTTTGAAAGGATCTTAGATTCAACTGGAGAATCTCCAATTCATCTGGAAAAGTCTGAAATTCATTTAAGTAGATCTGAAATCGATTGGGAACTATCTGAACTATCTGAACCAGCTAGAAATGGAATGTGTAGCTTGTCCTCCACGAAGATATCGGACAATACGCCAGAAGTTAGAAGCTATCATATAAATATTCTTCTACTCATCACGGATATCTTTAGTTTCCAAATATCTCACGAGTTTACAGTCTTTATATATCTTCCAATATATGATCGCTCAGGTATAATGCTGTGTTGGACTGTGTGCTTGTGCTTCAAATGTTCATCAACACATGGAAAATTTGTATCATTGCAATCAAGGATGCGTAATGAAACTTAACTTTCAAGCTATAAAGAAACTCCCAAATAAAGTGCATTATTTCTGCTACAGATCTTTCACAATGCATGAAATTATACCCCTATTGTAAAGGAAAAAATTCACGTTGTCTCAAAAGATGTCTGTGTTATAACATTAAAAATGGCAACAAATTGCCACAAGCCACTGGTGGCAAAGGAATGCTCAAAAATCCACGGACGGGATTCGTATTGCTACGATTGTTTTAATCGAAATAATATGATGAAATCAAGAGTTAGAACAATTCTATTGATGTGCTGTGATAGAAAACGTAAAAATTATATCACAAAAAAATTCAAATTTCTTCATTTTTCAAAATCGTTTTATTCAAAATAATGATCAAAATCACCAGTTTTATAGGCCCATTCTATTGGTGTGTACCTCGGCTATGGAAGCGTTCAAAGCATAGGGCCTATCACAAAAAATCAGAACTTTCAGAGTTTTCCAAAATTTTCCGATTTCTTCGAAAATTTTCCAATATTTTCCAAAATTTTCCATGGAAAATTTTTATTCAAAATTTTCCGGAAAATTTTCATCACTACATGTAGCTGATAAGAAGATGATTCAAGAATTAGATATTATTCAAAATCCTTCCTTTAGAGAAAGTATTCAAAGAATGTTTGTTAAGAAAGGTTTTCAAGCTAAAATGTTGTTCTGTCAGGGTTTAGACAAAACTCATAACACTGAAACTTATGCCTCTGAAATTCATAAAGAATATAGAAGGCCTAAATATCTATTGAAAGTGAAAGTATTTAATAAAGATGATATTTGGAGTGCTGATCTTATTCATATGCCGAATGATTCTGATTATAAATACGCATTGACCGTTATAGATTTATATACACGATACGCTTGGGTAAAGCCTTTAAAAAACAAAAGTGGTCTGTCAGTTAAATATGCGTTTGAAGAAATCTTTAAAAAACTAATAGAAAGCCAAAGAAATTGTTTGTTGATAAAGGATCTGAGTTTTATAACAGAAATGTTCAGCCACTATTTGAAACTGTTTATTGAACTGAAAATGCTGGAAAGGCTGTAGTAATAGAGCGATTAAATCGGACGTTAAAAAATAAATTATTCAAGAAATTTACAGAACAAGGTAATCAGAAATGGTTGAAGATACTGCCAGGAATTGTAGATCAGTATAATAATAAAGTTCATTCAGGTATTGAAGAAACTCCAAGGAATGCTTCTGACGATCCTGATTTAATACGAAAGAAAATATTCGAAAATAATTTTTCGAATGAGAGTAATCCGAATTTACAGAAACATAAGCCGAAATTTAAAATTGGAGATAGTGTACGAATATTTAAGTATAAGAATAAATTTGAAAAAGGCTTTGTTGGTTATTGGACTAAAGAAATATTTGAAGTTTGTAAAATAAATCAAACTTATCCGATTACTAATCAAAGATAAATCAAAGATTTAGATGATCAGGAAATCACTGGCAGATTTAATCAAAACGAATTACAAATAACCGAGCTTTAACCTTTAGGTGGCGCTTTAGCTAGCTTCGTTTGAACTTTAAATACAAGTATCCTTTAGCTAGCCATTGGAACTAACGTTTTTCGGGAATTAAATTCCCTTATTCAATTCTAACATAATATCAAGAAGTGGTACTCCTTCCTATAATTTAAATAAAACATAAAGACATAATTGACCACAATAAGTAGTTCCTGGTTTTTGAATTTGAAACGTATTGTATGTTCCATTTCCAAGTAATTCTTTGACTTCATTTGTAGGGGGAAGTCCATAAGAGTCGAACCAATAGTTTTCTACACTAGTATTCTTTCTCCCCGCAGACCAATGTACCCCTTTTTTGTTCTGATGTGTGAAGATTTGTTATGAAATCTATAGATGGCTTATTTTTTAGGAATTGTAATTCGTCTCTCATTAGGATATGAAAATTCTTTATTCCCAATTGATTTGCGATCTTATTTAAATCGATATTTGTCGTGGTTTGTTTACCGTATTGTTCTAAGAAATCATTTATGTTGCTCATTTTAAATGGAATAAAATGTATTGTCTAACAATATTCCATTTTATTTTTATGAACTCCCATGAAGAGGATATTGTTTGTTTTATCTGTATTAAGACAATAGCAACATCTGTTACCACATTTCTCAAAGCGCATGATTGTTTTAGGCGATCATACGGGTTGTGCATTCATAACATAGCGTTAATAACATAAAAGCAATCTACTAATTCATTCTCTGCTTTGAGGGAATATTCTGTTGTTATAGCAATCATTCAATACAATATCGCAGTATCGACAGTCGAGACCGATTGTCAAGCCAAAACCAGAAAAGTTATGGTTCTGGTTCCGGAAATGGATTCGGATCTGATTAGCGTTGTGATACTGCAATTTCCCCATTGGCATTCAAGCACATTTAATCATACCCGTCATGTCATACCCGTATACTGTCAAGGAAACTTCATTCACCTACAATGCCGCTTTGCTTAGATCACCATTAATAATTTTCACTTACTATTTAAACACACACACAATTCATAAAACGTGACGCATTACAATCTTAGTTTAAATTTTATCGTCACAATGGTTGGATCTACTGAAAGATCTGTTCGATTGGAGACAAAGCGGAGAAGAATTCAGAAGTTAACAAGGGAAATCATACATCTGCAAGCACGAAGTAAAATATTCTTACACTTGGATATGGGAAGCATTTTTGAATGGATCGGAGACTCGCACATATATTATACAATTGATAAGAAAATATTAAACTTAATTGAACAACGGCAGAAAGTAACATTTTCTTTAAATAGAACCTTATCACAAGAACGGGACGATCAAATTATTGAACAATCAACAACATCATCGAACAACGTCGCTATAACAGGGCCGCCAACTTATGAACAAGTTATAAATCAAATTAACGAAGAACAAGCAGCACAGCGGCAAGCAGCGCAACAGCAAGCAGCACAACAGCAAGCACCGCAACAACATTAAGTGAAAGTGTTGATGTTATTAGTTAGTACTGGTGAACATCCTTCATCGCTTGTTCATAACATTATTTCTTTTCATATACCTAACTCTATCTTTATGTTTTTCTTTGTTCATTTCATATGATAACGAAGGATATATTTTTGAGGTTTCTTCCATTTTCGTCCCTGTTGAGGTTTCTTCCACTTTTGTTTCATCCATTTTTAAAGAAATATTTTGAATACAATCTTCTGGTATATTGAGTCTACGTGAAATTCTTAGAATACCTAAATTTTCGACCACGTGATATTTTTTAGATTACGTGATATTTTTTGACAACTTAAAGTTTCGATTGCGTGATATTTTGAGACCGCCTAAATTTTCGAAATTTGGAGACTACCTAAATTTTTGAAATTTTGATTTTTTTTGAAAATTTGTCACTACCTAAATTTTCGCCCACGTGAAATTTGGAGTCTACATAAATTTTTTGAAATTTATAGAACACGTAAATTTTTGAAAAAACCCGTAAAAGTGTGACATCCGGTGCAAGCGAAGCGAAGCGACGCGCCGGATGTCATACCTAATACTACTCCAACATTTCTCTTCAAGGGAAGGAATCTGAGAACATCCTCAGCTCTCGATACGACCGAAGTAATGTTCTTCAGAGGGAATGATTTCAGGCCATCAAATGGTGTAATTGTTAAACCCATCGGAAGGAGAATGGTCGATATCATCGATGAGGACGACGGAACTCTACACAGAAGGCATCTCGACCAAATTGATATTCCAAAGCCAATTCCATCCAAGTGCAAAACTGAAGAAGATTGCTATAATGAACAATACGGTGAAGTATCTGATGATTTGGACGTGAGCATGACAATGGAACCATCAACTTCCTCTCAGCCTCAAGGTGTTAGCGACACAGTGAATCCTCCATACGCATCTCCTGAAGTGACTGTTCTTCCTGACTCTGAAGTCAGACGCAAAAGACAAATCAGACCTCCTCGGTATCTTCGCGATTACGTGGTTAGTTAAAGGGGGAGAAGCTGTCACAGTTTTCTGATGTCTATGTTCCATTTAAATGCCTATGTTTTCAATAATGTTTCTATGATAGAATTGTTAATTGATGAATTCTTAGTTCAAGGTCGGCATCAGCCAATCAGAGACTCTTGACTCAGCATGACGTTTTGTGCGCCAACTTCGAATCACTAAAAACATCTATTCGTCTCCCCTGTAGCAAAAAGACGCAATCTAGACGACTTATAGACCAATTTTTAATACGTCTAATATTGGTTAGGATTTGATCGTTAGCGTTTCGTCTTTTTAGACGTCCACAGCGACGAAAACCAGTCGCATAATTTAGACTATTTTTAGACTATTGATGCTATGTGGCTAATTTAGTCTAGGACGTTAAAAAGTCGAGTATTTTACGTGTTAGACGATATATAGTCAACTAATAAACGATTTTATCACGTCCTACGAACCAAAAATACGCAATATTTAGCTGCGTCACAAAAACAATTATTACAAAAAAACATATTCATTTATGTACCATGATCAAACAACATGTACCATTACAAGCAACATCTGAAGGGTTTCCGATTGGAAAGACATCCGAGATAAGAAAGATAGAGAAAATACACCATAAAATTGTTACAATTATTAAAAAAAATTATTTACGCATCATGATCAAACAATCTGTACCATTACAAACAAGATCTAACGGGTTTTCGATAGGAAAACTTCCCAGACTGGAAAGACAGAGAAAATTCACCGAATAAAACTGCTACAATCATTGCAAAAATTACTTTTGTATCATGATCAAACAATCTGTACCATTACAAATAAGATCTAAAGGATTTTTCGATTGGAAAAACATCCCAGACTGGAAAGATAGAGAATATACACAATAAAACTGCTGACTCGAGTGCTTCTGAGTTCAAAACATTATTATCGTGCATTTTGGCTCCATCCCGTGCAACTTGGTGGAAAAGAACACATTTTCGAAAATATTCATACTTTTAATATTTGCATGTTTGATATACACGGAAAATTCGATAGCACAGTGAAGTTCTTTGGGTGTTTATTATTCAACTTATACACTTTCCGGGGAATTCGTATTAGAATTTCATCTAACAATTGAGGTATCATTTTACCCAACAATGCCTGTGGAAAATTAAACTTTACTTTTTTAAAGTGTCTTTGTATACGTTGTATGCTCTGGTTTTTTTTGCACTAATCCATATTCTTCTGGCGTCAATTTAAACTGACACCAACATGGACTTAATGAAAATAATTTATCCGTGGTATGATATGGGTTAACCAACATATGTCGAAAGGGGGATTGCAACAAAAGTTGCTAATCGCGACTCCAATTTAACATTGCCCTTTTTTAGACCGCCCTAGTCGCCCGTCCATGGAAATTTATAGATGATTTCATACATGTATCAGAGATTAATCATGCATGGGAATTGCATGTTAAATTGGAGTCGCGATTAGCAACTTTTGTTGCAATCCCCCTTTCGACATATGTTGGTTAACCCATATCTTACCACGGATAAATTATTTTCATTAAGTCCATGTTGGTTTCAGTTTAAATTGACGCCAGCAGAATATGGATTAGTGCAAAAAAACCAGAGCATACAACGTATACAAAGACACTTTAAAAAATAAAGTTTAATTTTCCACAGGCATTGTCAGGTAAAATGATACCTCAATATTATCCATGATTTATCCATTAAGCATCAATGATTTATCAATGTGACATTTGATGTTGCTCAAAAAATCATACATGATCTTACGATGCACTTTGAAGAAGTTGACCCCCAGGAAGGTGGAATGCGCTTTTAAACAGCACGATCGGAACAGAATTGAATTCTCCAACTGAGTGTGGAATAGACCAGTTCGTGTTAGAAATATGCTATGATTAATTGCACAGCTAGCTGCCGACTGGGGTGCTCGTAATCACAAATGGGTTCTTCACATATATTTCTATTCAATTCATTTCTGGATCGATCATGCGGTTCAAAAAATGAATTTCACCAACCTGACGCGCCATTACGTTTTCATCAATTGCATGGTAAATCATATCTGATCTGCATGCTAGAACTGCCTGAAATTCACATATTAAGGAAATAATACATACCTAATTATGGCATGAATAGATTTTATCTATAACAAAAAAACAATTAATCAGTATAAACATGGAGGCTAAAAAACATAACGAAAAAAGTTCACTTCAGATAACGACTTCCATCTTCTGAAATTGGATAATAAAAGCTAAATTAAGTTCATAAAAGAAAAACAGAACAAACCTTCAAAAGAGTCGATTCAAAAAATTAAAATTGAATTATTTTACATACTTTTATCCCCAGGCACAGCCGCAGCAGCCAATTCAAAGTTCTGGGGTTTACTCTAGCAAAATTTATAACTTAATTAAAAACAGAATTAAATTCAGTATCCAAGAGAAAAATTACATCTAATTCGCCTTTAAGAGACCTGTTAGCTGGCCTCTAGGATTCTATGAACTGGAATTACACACCGAAATGATAGATACGCCAAGACACATGCGTGTATTATGAAGTTGATATAATCTCACTGTATAATCCATGCTATACTGGGTCTAATATACATGTATATGAAATGCAATACATTCATAGACGACAAATTCACGAATCATTCACGATAATCATGGTGACATAACGTTAGGACATTGCAAGACTTGAAAAATGCTTATACACGATAGATGTAATGATTATCAGTAAGTCATCGGTATAATTTGGCATCATAAACAGAAGTGTGTTGCATTAAGTCATTATGAAAAGAAACACGTTGTTGCACTTCTACTGATAAAAAACGATAATATCAAGTTAATAAGGCAAGTCAATCGACCGCGCTTCGAGCCACTGACACTTCAAGGGGCCATATATGTATAGTAATAAAACGATTACCACGTTTGATGTCGAAGATTCTGACACACAAGTATGACATGCATAAACTCAATGGATTCCAAAAACACAAAGATTATTTCGCACTATTCATCCCATACAATTCGCACGAAATATTGAAAGATCAACCATAGATAATCAATCCAATTGCACACTTTGACGCAGTGATCAGCAACGAGTACCGAAAGTTATCGAGGACAAAGGAAGTAAAGCATCAAATGTGGAGATCACCACGAGCATTAACCACCTGCAACGAAACAAAAATTATGTTATTTTAAAACCATTGCAGGGGCTGTTTGCAAATGACGTCAAATAGGAGGGGAAGGGACTTACTAAAAATTGACATTTGATGGTTGACTTTTACTGATTAAGTCACCTTTTATGAATACATGATAGCAACTAGTGTACCAGATTTTCCAAAAATTCACACTTGTCTCTTTCAAATTTCGGGACGCGCACGGATCATTAGACAGATTCTTTATTGATTTAAGATGACCAACTTGTAGCTGAATAGAATCTCATTTTCAAATAATCATTTAATTGTTCCTCATAAACAGCCTACTGTTTTAAAAAATCGAAAATAGCCGATGCTGTTTGTGTTGAAAATATATTCTCAAATTTTCGTCGTCCCCTGACGCGGTCTGAGACAGAGGAAAGTTTGGGAATATATTTTCTACAGCATCGGCAATTTTCGATTACCTAAAGTGATCATTTATTTCCATTCTTATTTCTAGTTCATTATATAATCACGTGCTTTATATCTATCAATATTCGATAAACTCCTTTTATATCATCTACATCGTACACTAAATGATGAAAGTCATGTAACGACTTAGAATTTCTGAGCTGCAGAGAAAAGAGAATGACCTAGTCCCATTCTCAAACGGCCACAAATTTTGGAAATGATTCCTCTTTTAAAATACATACTTTAATATACAAGTAGAGAATGAGCTGCCAAACTCAGAAGCACCAATAATAACTTCCAATGGAATTGGAAGAACATGTGTATCCGGGAAAACGACCACCTTCAACGTCAATCCACACGAAAATGCCTGTTAAATGATCATAATAATTGCAACTTACCAGGAATAACGAGACCACTTTAAATGAGCTGCAGAAAAGCCCGAAACATCCAAGAATTGAGAGAATACGTGTAATGGGGAAACAACCATCTACAAAGAAGGGATCAAGTACAGACTGATCAATAGCTTTACATTTACAGAACGACTATTACACAATTAAATCAAAAATTCCAATGAAAAAAATACATGCACTTAAGTTTTTCACTTTTATTTATAGATCTGCCATTTAATATTACGTGCAATTATATACAGATTTAGATAGTTCTATATATAACGAAATTATCAACCGACCTTTAGTAGTTAGTATTGCGGACGCACTGATAGTGTATACGAACATGGATAGGAACATGTGTTCCGAATTGCCAATGCGAACATGTTCCGAATTGCGAATACGTACATGGATAGGAACATGTTCCGAATTGCCAATGGATGCGAACATGGATAGGAACATGTAAATAGGAACCGCGTTCCGATTGATAGGCGAATTGAGATCATACTTAATGATTCGGTACACTTATTTGTGTGTTGAGATCGGAACGGCTTGTTCCGAAATTGAGTTAGAGTATGTGAATTAGAATAGGGATGCGAACATCTATTTCGGTACTTAAACAGGTGTTTGTTTTGAGACTGCTTGCTCAAATGCGACAATTGTGACCATTGTGACTATGATGACAATTTTTATTTTCATAATGCGTCTACAGATCAGAAATTATGTTATGAATGTTCTATTATTTACTAATCAGAATCCCATTTACAGAATTTGCGAAATGAAAACAAGAGGTTTACAATGTAAGTGTAATTAACCATAAAAAATGAAAGAAGGTAAGTCACGTCCCTCGGGGGACTCTGTTAACTTTAAGAAGTCCTCAGCCCATTCGAGGAATGTTGCATTGTTTGTGAAGTCGTGATCACACTCGTGTATAGGGCACTTCGCCGACAGTCCTTTTCTCCTTTGTGCTGTCACTGTTAAAGTCTTCCAGAGTTCCACTTTGCATCCGCAACACAAATTAACCTTCGCATCCAACGATCCACCCATAATTACTTGGCTTTCATTTTGGTAACAGAACAGTTGTTTCTGGGTACTCATCATGAAATAGATTCGTAATAGATTCTTAATGTCTACTCAAGTCACGAGGATTAGAACTTGCTTAATTGGAACAATTACATCCTTATATATCCCTTTACGAAAAATCGGAACCTCTCTGATTGGCTGTTGGGAATTCCTTTGTTCGAAAAGTATATAAGTCCTAGTTGTGTACCAATTCTTATCAAAGGTTCTAATCCTCAAGTACCATATTATCAGCTATCTTATCTAGATTATTCTAATCACATTGAAAATGGAACGTATCACAGCACCTCCCGCTTCTCCTGTTGAAAGGACGGAATCGCCATGCGAGAGTGTTCGTAAGAGGACCTGTAACTCCTGATCCAATATCATCAGAAGATGAAAGTTTGGTACTACAGAGGAGTATCATCGAAACACCGGTGGAAGCTGTTATAACAGTCAAGACACGTAGTGGAAGTCAGGTTCGAAATGCTCCACGAAAAACAAACATGAAGCGGATATGTCTGCGATTAGAGCCTGAAGAACAGAATTTAACAACTGCGCTGGAGTTCAGCATAATGGATCCTGCCACGCCTCGCCGCTGCCCTGGTGCCCCCAAAAAGACAAGAGTATGTGTTCGAGTTGACCTGAAGAGACTGATTCCTTTCCCCAATATTGACAATATGTAATTTTTATCTTTAATAACACTTACATAAATGAACAATCTTGCTTTTATAATTTCACAAATCGAATTTCTAATAGGATTTGAATGGGAACTGGGGATAGATATATTCATCTCTGAAATAGCTACCTATAGGTATTTCTAAGTTTAATATTTGGAAGATATATATTTCAAATCACTTGTTTGAGACTTTGAAACAGCACCGAACGTACTAGAACAAATTTGAAATGAATATTAATGTGTAATTCAAATGATAGTCAAATTGGATGAAAGTTTGAATAGATTTACAGTGTTTTTTGAATGCTTTTTTCACCTTAGGATGATATTATACATATTGCATACAATACATCATCAGCTAGAGAATGAAAAGACCTTTCTAATGATATAGGGTATGTACCCATTCGATGAAGAAATCCCTGTTGTATGCAAGTGTATGCAGGAAGAAAAATTTATGATTTCAATTTCTAAGTTTCTCAACTAAATTCTATCTATCTTTCAAAGGGCTATAGCTGCTTCGGATGGCGTCATACATATTGCATACAATACATCATTGGAATCAGAATGAAAAGACCTTTCTAATGATATAAAGTATGTACCCATTCGATGAAGAAATCCCTGTTGTATGCAAGTGTATGCAACTGGAAAAATTCTAAGTTTTTCTCAAAAATAACTAAGTTTTCAAGTTTTTGAAAATTTTCAAAGTTAAAGTTTGATCACTCGAAATGACCATAATGCATAAACTTCCACATGAACTTGACCTTGACCTTTGACCTTCATACACTTCATACACGGCGGGGGGGGCCTCAAAATTTCTCGGGCGCTTCGCGCCCTCGAAATTTTTCGGATTATAGTGTATATAAATTTTCTCGTGCGGTTCGCGCACTCGAAAATTTATTTACCCATGGGTTCCGGGTGCCATAGATACTCTTCTTGCTTCCCTAACCCTAAACCTAACCCTAACCCTAAACCTAACCCTAACCCTAACCTTAACCCTAACCTTAACCCTAACCCTAACCCTAGATGCCATTAAATTTAAATTTGGCGCGAAATTTGATTATACGAAATTTGGCGCGACATTTAAATTTCGATTTTTGCGCGTTTTATGATGCAGTCTGGATTTAACTTCTTAAAACTTAATGACTTTTTCTTTATTATTTGAATTTAGATGAAATCCTTAACTTAAGTAGAATTTTAAATGTTTAGAACTGCAGGGAATCCATCTTCATCACATGTTAATTGGTTTAACTTCGCGGTTACATGTACCACTCTAGCATCAAAGACTTTGATGGCACTTTTCTATTTCATCATTAAAATATATCAGCTGTTTAGTTTTGTTTGAATTCAACAGTTTGTTTTTCTATACCAATGTGATGTTATGATGACATCCGGTCTTTGTTCATGGTTCCTTTGTTAGAATCATATATAAAGAAGTTGTAGAGCTCCGTTCTTCACTCATTTTTGAATTATTCTGTGTGCATAGCAGACCTCGTTTTCCGTCTCTCCGTTTTATCTATTTATAACTGCAATTCTGAAGTGAGTTCTACATTCTTCTATTCACTACTTTCTATAGTTAGCGAGTAGGAACATTACTAAGTTCTTATAACCAGATAGTTTAAAACATGTGGCTGGATCTTAAGTTAGGAACACTATATGTTATATTATTAAACAGAATTATTAATTTTCATAATTAATTATAACATTTTCAAAACCTATAAAGCACACAAGCTTATATGATGAAATGTTTAAATAAAGATAAACATTTCCAAAGTGTGCCTCAAATTTGTAAATAATTCAAATGCTAATTTTGTTTACAAAGTGATAGTCTGTGGACCATTTACAAATTAAAAGTTGTTTAGCCAAAGTCAGAAATGTTTATCTTTTTTAAAACAACAGTTTCGTTTCTATGATTTCATTTCGAAATAAAATAATAATACATCAGCTGATTTCAATTTCATGTTAATATGTAAACAACCCTTTTCAAGATAAATTCAACATTTCGACTTTCGGTTTCTATCTCGAAAAATATATATCTCTGTCAGAAAATTAATGACTGTAGAATTACTTTCCAATATTTATACAATAGTTACTTAAATGAGTTCATATTTGCTAACAGACAATGTAATGACAAACGTTTTCCATGACTTACAGAAATGGTTCGTCAAGCAAGCATTGCACGCCAAAGATTAATTTTCCACTACTGTGAAACTTGTAAACAACCGGTGCGTCATGCCAACAAGAGTGGACATAAAGATTGTAATTTCAAGGAGGGCTGCACTTATATCTACTGCCTCACCTGCAGAGCCTACGTGCGAAGCACAAAAATGGCCAACGATGAAAAGTCCAAAGCCTTCATCATCCGGCATGCATCCTGTGCGCAGGAGAATGGCAGGGGTGGAGTTAACCTGACCTCGAAAGCCGAAAGAAACAAATTGGCTAGACTGTTCGCGAAGGAGGATAGGGCTGCAGAAGGAGTTCTAAGTCAATGCGCCGAACCCTCAAAACTCCCCACAAAAAGAAAATTTAAATCAAGAGAATTCCTTGACAGTGACTCTTCATCCAGTGATTTAGAGGTGAGTACTGATAACTGCACATGCTAAATTTAAAATAAAAAATGAATAATGTTAAGAACATTTGTTTCGCTATGTATGAAGTAAATTCAATTTTTAAAACATTTCAGTGTCCGAGGTCTCAAGCGAAGAAAAAGACAAAGATTGTCAAAAAGTTACCTCAAGTGAGAAATATAAAAATTAATCACCTTTGATGTAAAAGAATATGTTATTTCTCTTTACAGCTGTTTAAAATTCTGCCACCGGTACCGAAGATGCGTGTGGTAGAAGAAACAAGTAGCCCACGTCCCGTAAGTACAGCTGTTATAGTCGTTATTATAAGTTCCTCTCACCACTTCTTAATGTATCATACATAATCCATTTACTCAATTATTCTTCTATCTTTTTCTACCGTTTCAGGTAATGAGATCCTTATCCCTGAAAAAGACAAGGGTTAATAGCGTCACCTCAACACCTGCGACTACAACTTCCGTTGAGGATAATGAGGAGCGTCCCTATACGATACGGGAGTCCTCATCCGATGAGAGGGAGGATTCAGACGAGAGTAGCGAATCTTCAACATCGACCACCTCGTCCTCTTCAACATCGACCACCTCGTCGCCCACATCTTCTGATGAGGATGAAGCAAGGCATTCCCTTGTAAGTACCGAATTAAAAATTAATAACTAAATCTTATGATTTCTCTTGATAAATGCTATTCTAAAATTATAACAGTGATATCTATTTTCAAAATAATTCGATTCAGGACAATTTTTTCACCGTTGACTCCTGAGGTACGATTTTCACAATTTTGTTAGAACTGTAGTGCTCTATCCCCATTATAAGGACATATAGATAGTAAACAATTATTTCTTCTCATTTCAGGATATGTGTGATTTCGCATCACAAGAAATATCATTCTCCCGAATCCGTGCGTCGCCAACTTGCAGCGTTCAGCTGCCCCCTACACCGATCCTTCAATACCGAACTCCTGCTCCTACTCCGGTCCCCTTTCCTGATCCTGCTCCTGCTCCAGTCCCTGTTCCTGCTCCTACTCCGATCCCTGTTCCTGCTCCTACTCCGATCCTTGTTCCTGCTCCTACTCCGATCCCTGTTCCTGCTCCAGTCTCTATTCCTGCTCCTTTACTACGACAATACAATGTCGACCTAGACGATACATCCGAGAATGATGAGCGGCTAGAAGAGAGGTTAAAACTGTACCAGCAACGCCTGAAGATGGCTGAGGAGAGAGAAACTAAGCTCAGGGAGGAGAATAGGGGTTTGATTGTGTCCGTTAGAAATTTAACACAGTCAAACCTACTATTGTCCTCCTCTGTAGCCAGAGGTGGTCGACAGTTTGAGCGTGAGACGCTGATGCATTTAGTGTTTCGCGATGGGGAATTCACAAGAGTGAGGCTGTCTCACATGGAGGACACGACCGACTGCTGTGAGCAGTGCCACCATATCAAACTGTCGCACAGCGACAGGGTCAAGTGTGAAAAAATGTAAACTTTTTCTTTTACTTTTTGTTTTGACTATAAATGGAAAAAGAAATTGTTACAAGTCCTGTCTTCTTATTTCATCGTAGATTGGAACAAATGTCATTGGCTAGTAATCGTTGTGACGTCATAGGATGATAAAAAATATATATAGTCTGCAAAATTATGATCCTCACCAGTTTAATAAACATGGTTGTCTGTTTTAAACGTGGAAAAACGTTTACTCTTAATGGTAATTTGCAACGCCATGAAAAGTTTTGTAAGTTAGGAAAAACTTATCAGTGTAGGAAGTGTCCATATGAAACGAAACGGCAGGATAATCTAAAGCGACACAATCTAGTCTGTGATAAGCAACCAAGTAATTGTAATTTAAATTCAAATCCTCGAAGTATCTCAGCTAATGATAGTCAAATACCCAAATCTAGTACTGCTGAATCAACGTCTAGATATATACCAATCAGCGCTTCAAATAACAGTTTGATCTTTATGCAATGCTGCTCCCGCTGTGGTAAAACGTATAATTCTATAAGCAAATTCCGTCAGCATATGAATATGCATAATACGAATAGTGAGATGAATATTCAAAATAATCATGGAACTGTAAGTCTCAGCGAAAGCGAGCTTAACGGTCATGCTCGTGTATACGACATCACACCATCAGCACACACAGTAGATATAACTTCCTTTTTATTAAGTATGCGATCTATATTAGAGAACTTAGTGTCAAACCTTCTAGAAAATTTTCAACTACGTGGTCGTCTGGTAGCACAAATTCGTTATGTGAGATCAAATCCTCAGGAAGATGAAACGTTTCTCGCACACTTTACTTCATCTTCCACAAACTATATTTATGACTATGATACATGGTTCCAAGATTACTTAAATAGTCTCTCAAGTCATATTGAAGCTTTTGCAAATAAGGGTAGCAATTGGGTTATAGATGAAATACTAAATATAGAATTCAATGTTATTACTAGTCCATTACTTTCTGGTGGAGAGGTATTTAATCTACCAAAGAGTCTGAAAGATTCGAAGGCTGTAATTAATGTACATTCAAATGCAAATGACTGTTTCTTGTATTCAGTTCTATCAATGCTACATTACAATGATGTATCATATTCTAGGAATGAGATAAAATCATAGAGTAAATGGACATCTGAACTAAATATGAATGACATCTCTACACCCGTATCAATTAAAGATATTCCTAAGTTTGAGAAAAATAATGACATTAAAATCAACATTCACCTTTATGAAAAAGGACTAAAAGGTGTTCGATATAGCAGCAACTTTATTGGTAAACGAACTGTGAATATACTACTAATTATAAACAATGAACGTGCACACTATTGTGGAATCAGAAAACTATCAAGATGATATAGAAAAATATATAGAAGATATAAACATTTCTGCGATCGATCTACCCAATCGTTTACATATAAGACAACTTTGGAGCGACATTATCAATTTTGTGTTCGTGGAAAGGCACAAATAGAAAGAATGCCTAAACAACTAGAGGCAAGCACAAGTAGCATGGAATATCAATTAAGTCCTCCTTTAGTTGTTCATGCAGATATAGAGTGCTACATCGATAATAAAGTACACAAACCGGCAGCAGTTGGTGTTTATCATGTTTGGCATAAAGCTCTGCAGTCCAGATTTGAAAACAAATATTATGTCTTCAAAGGAGAGAATTGTATTATGGACTTTTTGGATCACCTAGAAAATATAGCTCAAAACTTATATGATAATCAGCGTGCAATAAGCCGGCAACCAATGTCTCTTTCTTCTGATGAAGAAGAAAAACATAAAAATGTAAAAAATTGTAATAAATGTAAAGCTGTATTTAGTGATGATTGCATAAAAGTAAGAGATCACGACCATTGAACAGGAAGATATAGACAAACAATATGTAGTAAATGCAATCTTCAATTAAAACTAAATAGGCGGGAACTACCCATCTTTTTCCATAATTTTAAGAATTATGATAGTCATATCGTTTGCTATAAAGCAATTGGAAAGAAGAAGTCATGGAAATTGGAAGTAGTAGCAGCAACAGCTGAAAAGTATATAACTCTATCCGCCAGCGTCCCTGTGAACGAGTACAAAGGAAAAACAATCTACTTCAAGTTAAAATTCTTAGATTCTTATCAATTTTTAAGTGCATCATTGAGTGAGTTAGCAAGAGGATTGCAAGTTTATGAACATGTAGAAAAACTAAGAAATGAATTTCCCCTGTTAACAGATGATATTCTTTATCAAAGGGGAGTGTTTCCCTACTGTTATTTCAAAAGTCTAAATACATTGTCAGAAAAATGTCTGCCACCACAATGTGAATTTTATAATGATCTCAATCGTGAACATTGTTCAGATGAAGAATATAAGCACGCTAGTAATGCGTGGTTTGCTTTCAATTGTAACAATTTTGGTGATTACATGCTTGCATATTTGAAACTGGATGTATTATTACTGGCAGATATTTTTGAAGTTTTTAGGTCACTAAGTCAAAGTGAAGATGAAGTAGATCCTGTCCATTTCGTTAGCCTTCCACATCTTAGCTTTACTTCAGCTTTAAATTTGACATCTAATGAGCCTCCACACTACATACAAGACGAAAGTATGTATAATCTCTTCGAAAGGGGAATAAGGGGTGGAATGACTTTTACGAACATTCACAGAGCACGTGCACGTATTTCGGAATTACAAAATAATACAAATGAAAGTCGTCACTTAACTTACATTGATGTCAATAACCTTTACGGTTCTTCGCTCAGTAAGAGTCTACCACATTCAAATTTTAAATGGTTGAGTGATAGTGAAGTAAGCTATTTTCTAAACAAAGAAAATATATAAGCTATCGATGATGATGGTGAAATTGGCTATATTTTTGATTTGAACTTGGAATATCCTGCAAACATACATGATGACACTGCCGATTTCCCATTAGCGCCAGAGATGCAGACCGTAGAGCAAAATATGTTCTCAACTTATATGAAGGATTTACATAGGACAATAAGACCAGACACTAAATTCAGTTCAACTAAAAAACTCTTGCTTCATCAATTCAATAGGGAAAATTATGTTGTACACTATTCAATATTAAAATTTTATTTATCCATGGGTATGAAAATCACAGAAATTCACAACGGTATAAAGTTCACACAAAAGCCATGGTTGAGAACGTACATTGATATGAATTCAAAAAAGAGAGCTCAATCAAGTATCAACTTTGAAAAGTCATTTTATAAGTTGAAAAGTAATTCTTTATATGGTAAAACAATGGAAAATGTAAGACGAAGGAGAAAATTCAAATTAGTAAACAGCGTGGACCAATGTCGAAAATTATCAAATCATCCTCTCTATGTACAGCATAAGATATTTGATGAAGATCTAGTTGGTGTGGAAATGTATAAACCTTCAATAATGTTGAATAAATTGATTTATGTTGGTCAGGCGGTACTTGACTATAGCAAATTGGAAATGTACCAGTTATACTACAATGATTTGAAAAGATGTCCACTGATAAATAGAACGCGGCTTTGTGGAGGTGATACCGATAGTTTTTTCCTATGTTTGTACACCTCACCATCTGTCAGCTTGGAGGATGTACTGCTATATTTTGGTGAAAAATTTGACTCTTCAAACTATGACAGTCATCACCGACTATACTCAGTAACAAACAGAGCCAGATTAGGTTGTTTTAAGGATGAGTGTGCGGGAAAGTTGCTTAAGGAAATGATCTTGTTAAAACTAAAAATGTATTCAATGAAATATCTAGATTCAACTTGTGATAGCATCAAGCGGGCAAAAGGAGTGCAGAGAGCTGCAGTTAAAAAATTACATCATAATGATTATAGGACTGTGTACTACAGTGAAAAAGATACAAATAAGGAAATGACAATTATAAATTCAAAAAATCACGTAGTCACTACAAAATCATTTAGAAAGCGAAGACTTTCACTTTGGGAGGATAAGCGCTGTTGGTTAAATAAAAATCTATCTCTACCATATGGACACTATAGTTTAGGTCTTCCCCCACCTTCAAAGAGAAGGAGATGCCTTCCTGCTACAGGTGACGTAGAAGTTTAAGAAATTTAACAAAGTAAACTAACCAATCACTACATTTCTGCCTATTTATGCTTAATAATATATAGGTAGATTAAATATAAAATATAATTTCTACATTTTTCCGATGTGTAGAAATAATTACTAAAACATAGGTAGTCCTACTATGAATTGAAGACGTAGCACTCAACATCATTCCGATATGTTGAGATGTAAAATAGCAAGCTTTATGCAAACAAATAAATTTAGGTTTATATTTGAAAACATGCCTCATTACATTAGAACATGGAAATTAAATGACTCACAAAGCATTCACATAACAAATTCTAAGAAAGTAGTCTTTCGTCACTCAATAACAAATAGTGGTGGAAAACATCGTGGCGTTTGCATTAGCCTTGACGCATTATATTCACTGAAAGACTTCGCTGATCTGATTGACAACCATAAGACACGGATGAAGATTCCGCTCGATCAAAAGGTATGGATAAAGTGTGACTCTACCGTCAAGCTATACGTCTGTTCACCAAAGAGAGAAGATATTGACTATCGATTTTTCCGTTTCAGTGACGTCACATGGAGAAACTTTACAAAAGAGATACTACCACATATGATTTCATTCATTAAGGATGGAGGACATCAAGCGGATGGAAGTCGTGAATCGCATGTTAACTACAAAAGTTAACTCAAAACTCAATCTTCAAGAAATCGAGCGCAACATTCCCAATCGAAAGCAATGATTATTAATAAAACACAAGATGAAGCCGACAACGAATCTACATCTGGGAAGACCCTCAATGTTAACATGGAGGATACAGAGGAAGGATAAATATGTGACTATCCTATTCTTTCCAAATGGAGCAATTCAGTGTGTTGGTGGCTTCACTGATGGTGATCTACCATATCTACATTCTACGTTGGAAAATTTACTTAGAGACTCATTATCTGAATGGGAAGTGAAGACAATGACTGTGCTATGTGAATTGAACTATCATTATGACTTTCGTAAAGTCACATCATCAAATAATCTCACTTATGAAGTGGAACTATTTCCAGCAGCACAGATGACTAACTGGCACCCATATCATGTTCATGTATTCCATAATGGAAAGATTGTGATAACCGGCATTAAAGACATAAATGATGTTCCTCCCATCCTATGTGATTTGAGAAAAATATTTGTGAAATCTACATTGTAGCTATGTAAATATTTAGAAAAGAACTACATTTGTAAATACATATTGAAATGTAAACATGTTTTGCTTTCCCTCTAAACCCAACGATTTGGAACATAAAACAAGGATATTTACATATAAAATAAAACTTTATTACAAAACTGTTTCAATATACTTTGTAAGAATTACATCATTTTTATAGCAGTCTTTCGAAAAAAGTTGTAAAACACTTTTGCAGTTATTTTTCAATGGTCTCTCGTTGACGAAATATAGCACATAACCGCCGCACATGAGAGATACATTGCTTTGGAGTGGAAACGATGTAGCTTTCTTAATCGTCCAGGAGAACCTGTTCATCCATAGTGCAATGTCATGTAAGCGAGGTAGATTAAGAGAGTCAAAATATTCAGCCACTTTATAGCGATTGATGTCCACTGCAATCCAATGTTTACCAGGAAGATTGTTGCTGTCCGTATTGATGATAAGCGAACAAGGATAGAAAGGAATTGAATTAGGTAAATTATCTCTAGAAAAGACATTAAGAAATATTGACTTGGAGTAGGGATGAGCATTTCCCATTTTCCTCAAGATTTGTATGTTGCTTAAGTTACTCATCTCTGATAGCTGACAGTTACGTCTCGCATTCTCGTTATTTCAACTTTGCTATCATAGATAGCATAAATGAGGCAAGTAATTGTTTTCTTCAAAGGTGACTCAAATGACACCTCTAGTCGTAGATTACCAGGCTTTGTAACTCCTACGCTTTCACCGCCTAGATCTGCATCTGCTGTGAGATTGTATATAATGAAGAAGTAACCATTTTTATACATATCCATTGTAATTCCATTTGAATCATCTGTGTTAAACATGCTCAGTGCAGTGAAAGTAGAACCATATTCACGTGCAAATTTACCCTCTTTAAAATTAGGCTCATAAGCTTTGCAAGCAACATATTTTCCATCCTGATAGAGTGCTAGTTTACTAACGTTAAGGTGTTGGAAATTAAATGGATTCTTTTCAAAAGCACCAATGAATGCCTCATTTTCCACAAATGTGATATACACCGCCTTCGGCATTGCAGTGGGAAAAAGATTTGGGTAGGCATGAGAGGATGATCCCGCACCAATTGTGAAGTTTGTTAACACACTGTGATTAACTGGATATATTGCATTGCTTTTCCTCAATCCTGTCGCATGCTCGTTGATGACTGACGGGTTCATTGTTACTCTCCTTACATTGAGCACGGCACTACTTATGTTGATTTGATAGTTTGTAGCTCCAAAAGCCATTAACGCGAACTCAGGATTTGCACGAATAAATTATATTTTCATTTTAACCTGTGATAGTAGATATCTAGATTGACGAAGGAAATCAAGATAGACAGGTCCTTTCAAGTATAATTCCTTTGAATCTGCTGTCAATTCCATTCGTTTTTTTAAACCTCCATTTGAAACCTCATCAAATTTCCCTTGCTGATCATCATACCAGCCGGCAACTTGCAAGTGTGACTGTTTAGCTTGCTTCGGAAATTGCGTCATTGTATTTATGTATGCTCCATAGGGATATGCTCGATCCCCTCCTTCAATCTGTTTGTCATTCAATATTAAATACACATCTGAGAATAGACTGGCAATAGGAAGATTTGTCAATCCCACTTTATCCTTAGTTGAATCAATATTGGTACCATCAGTCTTCTTAATTTGTATACACAATTCTAAATCAATGGATTGACAGTCAATATAGTCTTGTGGATTAGCAGGTATATCAAACTGAATAGGCTGTTGGTTACCATCGATATTTGTTGTGGGGACTATATCAACAATAGTTGAGGAAATAATGTCAGTTTGATGAGGGGGTGAATCAAAGAAACACAAAGCCGAATTGATACTCTGCATCGTATTATCTTTACAAATATGTTGTCTTCCTTCGTTTTGACTTGTTTCCAGTCGCTGTGGAATTTCGTTTGCGCTTTCTTGCTTTCACACGACGTCTTGATTTAGAACGTGCTGCTCTGGTGGGTTTTTTACTTCTCCTACGCCTTTGCTTAGTAACTCGGCCTGATCCAACTTGTCTTGACTTCCTACGTTTCTTCCGAACTGTACGCCTCGTCTTTGTTAAATCATCTATGGCAGATTGCTGTGCACGCAATTTCAAGGATTCACCGATATTCTCCCCTTGAAGTGCATCAGCTGCAACATTTGCACCAAAGTCTAAAGCTCTGTTTCCAACCCGTTTCATGAATGGTACGCCATACTTTTTGAGTGTTGGGAGAACCATACGTCTTAGTGCACCGAATATGCCTCCTCCAACTTGTCGTCTACCACCAGCAAACACGGGATAGCCGCTCTGATAGGATGGACCGCTGTAAATGCCTGACATTATCTCCTGTAGATAATTATAGATCCCACAATAGCGTAAAGCCTTAATCTCGCGTCCTGATGTGTAGTGTTAAAACAGTAAAATCACCACAGAATGGTACTACTTCACCTGTATCATCATGAATTGATATGTCAATTCTATTGATGACATTTCTGCTCATTGGTACATACATCGTGTTAATAAATTCTCGATTGATTAGTTGCTTCCTTACGGATGAGAGAGGAAATGTGCGCAGAAGTGGGCCTCAATGTCGCCAACCCTTGTATATTCAATAATGTTACAATAGACGTATAAGTTACTTATATCACGCTCTAGTGATGGGGCTGTATCGCCTCTTGATGTGCCTTCATAAATAGTTGATTTTGAGAATCCCAATGTGGTCGTTAACACGCTATCCAGCTTGATAAGAGAGTTCTTCCCTACCTTTAGAATCATGCGTTTCTTATGTGGATCATAAGAAAAGTGATATTCATCTGCATCAAGGTAATCTACACCAAACTCATTTAACTTTGTACACAATTCAGATGGCGTTTTCAAGCTTTCAATGTTCAAATTAACTCTTTTTACAAGTTCACTGGAAGTAGACAATTCATCACCCAATATGTCTTCGCTGTATACGTGGATATCCCATGAAGCATTTGTTGATGCTTTGAGTTTAGAAGAGGACAATTGAACCTTGAATGTATCATTTAATTCTGTCAACCAATGTGCGCTTTCAAGGCCCTTAAACATCCCAATCATTTCAGATCAGAATTCAATAACAGCGGACTCAGACTTTTCCAATGGTGTCTTTTTAGTAAAAACAATAAATTCTGCCTCCGTTTCAACAGTAAATACAGTTACTTTCTCTTTCTTATATTCACAAGTCACTAACGTTTCTGGCACTGATCCTTGAAACTTTCTTGCAAAGTCTTCAACACTTCTAATGACCTCAAATTGATTTTTTACTCGGATGCTCCTTTTTTGTAATGCATACAATGGCACAATTCTACATTAAAAATCAGTGACTTTCCTCTCCGAATTCCACCCACGTCCATTGTACCAATACCTTGATGAGAAAGTTGTTCTGGAATACCCAAAAGTATGACTCAAATCCTTACCTAATACAAGAAGAACATGCTTCTCTTCCTTCATCAATTTTGTTGACCCCTTTATGACTGGTTTGTAGAATTTATTCAAAGTCAGCTTGAAGAGATCATTTATTCGTTCAAACATTCTACCGATTTCCTTTTCTGTATCTTGCAAGCTCATTGTGGGAACCTTACAATCAAAAGTTGACGTTGAAAATGCCTTTTGAATTTTAATCATGTTTTGGACAGATGGTAAAGATGTTGAAAAAGGATGTAAAGTTAGATGATGAAAAGCCCATGTACCATGTAGACTATTTTGAAATATGCGAAAGCAATCATCCTTCTCTCGTACTTCTTTATGTAATTCAAAATAGTTGTTCTTTAGCAAACTGATATCGTTGTAATAAGTAATTTCAGTTAGAGCAACTTCATGGGGTCCATGCAGAGTAATTGGATTAGCGAATTCAACAGAGTAGAGAGATGGTTTGTTACTTGGGAATATCTTGGGGTTGCTATTGCTTGGAAGAATGATGTTGAAGTTAGTAGACATGTTAAACTCATATATGGAAGAAGTCACATGCTATATTAGCTTAAAAGTTACGAGTGTCTCCCACATCCACATTTTGTAGATCCTGGTGCGTTATGCAGCTATTGAATGAATCAGGATATCCCTTCCATTTAACTAGATATTTCCTTTGATTGCCATGGCCTTTCCTCCTAATTATTTTGTCAATCATATACACCTCTTCACTTCTGTCTACTACTTGCAATTCATAAGAGTAAAATTTTCCTTCAATTCGTTTGCCATGGTAATCTATTAATTTATACATGGTGGGTCTAAATTTTGTATTTACTTCATCTACAAAAAACTCTTCTTCAGTCCAATTAGGTAGATACCCCTTCTCAAATGTAGACTTGACCTTTGAAATCCGAACTCTATCACCAACATTAATTTTCTTTTCATTGGAAATGTTTTTCGCTTTCTTATCATACAATCGAAGCCATACATCCATCGCATTATCTGGGGTAACATCAACCGGTTTCATCTTAATGATTCGATGGTAGCTTTCATTGTAATTCTTAACAAATTTCTGCAGCTCACCTACCCAAACATGTGTATTTTTTGCAGTGAAATAGCGCCATATTTTTGTCTTCAGTGTGCGATTGAACCTCTCAACCATGGCAGCTTTATAAGCACTTTTGGCACTAAACAATTCCACATTATGACTTTTAAGGAGACTTCGAACATGAGAGTTTTCGAATTCCTTCCCTTGATCGGTCTGTATTCTTTGCGGAACACGCCCCTCATCGAAAATGCTCTGAAAAGCCGCTTCAACTTCTGGTCCTCGTTTAGATTTCAGCGCACGTGCCCAAGCATAGCGAGATAAAATATCTATTACGGTTAAGATGTATTTATAGCCATCATTGTACTGTGATATCTGTTGCATGTCAGCCAAGTCCGCTTGCCATTGACTATCTATATTGTTAACAACATATTTTCTTGTTGGAAACCGCTTTCTCACATTTTTGTGAAGAGTGTAAGTCGGTTGACTCCTTAACCACTTCTTGACTTTCTCTATCCCCACACCTGCTGCACGAGCTAGAACCTCCGGACGACTGAAACTTGCGGGGTGATTTAAGTCGTAATAAATCTTTCTGAGTTTCACTGCTGTACTCATCGTCTTTGTTTTGATTTGCACGCGTATTACTCCCACAGCAACTGCTAACACAATTGATATCAACCTCTATGCCCTCTTCTCCTTTAACTTCGAGCGCAGATTTCAAACAGCAGCAAAACTTTTGTAGCGACATGATATGAGAGAAGCAAAGCTTAATTTATATTTGCTTAATATTTACTATAATCCTTTCCAACACGCATTGAGCGCCTAGTAGCTCTTTTTGGATGAAGATCATCGGGATCATGAAGCTCTCGCTTGACCGCCATCGTGGGTGGTTTACTTTTTGTTTCATCTTGTAAGTGACCCTTGTCCAACTCATTCACAGTCGGTCCTCCAATAATATTCTGTGGTACATTTTGATCAGATAAAATTTTCTGAAAATATGACCACCCTTGTGGTGCACCTAGTTTTCGCCTTACATCTCTGACAGCATATTGCAGAAGGTCATCTATGTGACTATTTCTAATAACATCACCAGTTGTTTCATCTACTATCTCCCCTCTCTCATTGAACTTCACATGTGGATCAATGAAGTCAAATAATCGCTCAGCGGGCACACGATATGGTCGAGGTGTTGACAGGGTTATAAATCGTCGCAACTTATCACGAATCTGTCGCCTCTCATCAATGTTTTCAGCTGCTAACTGCATTCGTCGATAGGGATCCTTAATCTTCTGAATTTCCATATCCTTTTGTGTTAGTTCCTTAAGTTGATTCGTAATAGGTTGATCTATATTTTTGACTTCTTGTGCACTTTGTAATGTAGTCAATTGTATATACTCCTCTTGAGGAATGACTACCATCTTTGAATACGACATGTTTGTAATAATAATAAGGCAACAAAGTACATTGCTTAAAACTAGCTGTGAACCGAGAAAACTGTCATTGGTTCAACGGAATTAGGTATGATATTAGTTCGAAATCGAAGTCGTTCCGGAAATTCCTGAGTTAGATCAATAAATAGATAGCCATGTGGTTTCTTAGTTACATCTTCATATATTTTTGAAAGTACTTTAGGTTGTTGAGGTAATATCTGTCTACTGAGATGATGTATCTGACTGCTATCTCTTGGATTTTTAAATATTGCCAAATAATGTGTATTCAAACTTCTAGTTCTTTGCTCTTTCCCTCCATCGAAGATATTTTGGGTGATGTAGATAATAAAAGCTTCCCTATGATGTGCAGTTTGAATGAACATTTCAGTTACATCCTTTGAAGATTTGCTTTCACGTAATAGATCATCTAATACTAGTAAGTCACCTGCTTTGATGTCTTCAGTTGTCGGTAACCCTTGCTTCACATCATAACCTTTCTGGCGAAGTGCAGAATGTAGTTGTGGTTGAAATATGCCATAACACCATTTAACTCTTTTATTTTTTTTATTAAACATCTCATTTCTAAATTGTAGTCATTGAGTTACAAAAGTAGTTTTACGGGACTGACTTGGTCCGGCCACACACATTGTGCGATCAGTGAATAGGCGAAAATCTGTCATCCTGAAATTTCAAAAGCTTTAAAGACCAACACCCACCAGTTTGCTTAGAATAAAACAAGTCATGTTCCATAACAACTTTATTTACATTTAGAAACTTTCATTTCACATTCACAGCATTTGTGTTTCCTCATCAGTGTCAGCATTAAAATAACTTCTCGCGTCAATTTGAGCATCTTGGCGTTTCAATTTCAACTTAACACTCCCTTCCTTGGATTTCCGTCCCCGCTTTTTGCTTTCTTCAACATCCTTCCCATCTTTTGAAGTAGATTTATCGATGGTGATTAGACACTTATCAATCGGCATTGGCTCATAAACCAACTGTAGAACTTTCATTTGTAACGATGCCACTTTTCCGGTTGAGCCGTGAGCACCAATGTATAGTCCGTTGACGTGTATTAAACCCATGTATCGTCCGCGCTTCAGATCATCACACTCCATTGTATTTCCAAGTAGATCGAATGCTTGAAAGTGATCAGACAATTTCAAGAATAGCGTATCGAACTCGGATAAATCCTTATAGCCACTTCCTTCCTCTAACGCCTTCCTCCAATGTGTAGGAGCACTTTCGGGCAACACAGCGCATTCCTTCGCCAAAGAGTCGATGGTTTTAAGTATCATCTGCTGCCATTTCGGAAAGGTCACTCGCATTTGTCTCATGTTGCTATATCCAGATGAAGACATACCATTACTGTGGAAAAATGGAACTTGAAGGTAGAAACCATCGTCACTATAGCTCAACGTTTGGAAGTAAAAGGTATTTCCAATCCCTTGAACCTTCCTTGTCGGTCGGAATTTAAAGAGATCACGTTCAAATGAGTCGCTCTCCTCTCTAACTATAAACATTTTTTGAGACATAATTCAATGTTGTACTTAGTCGGAGCTTTTCATCGTCAGCGATGTATGATAGCTTGAAAGTGATTAAAGAGTACAAGCGCGTCTCTCTTATATACATATTCACATGAGTCATCAATCAATGATGACGTGTCAATCCATGATTCGTCGTCTATAGCAACACTGCGGCACCTGCTACAACTTTCCCTAGTGGACTGTTGAGTACATTGTAAATCCTGTTTCCAATATCCCACCAAAAACCCACCACCTCCACGCTGAACTAAGTTCCGCCTTTTCATATCACTGCTTCTTGGATTTGAAAATTTTCTAATGCTGTTTGGAGAATCAGTACTCAATAAAGGCTTGTATATTGGGAGGCATTTGTGAATTGCAAAAGCCAAATCACGGATGAAATCATCACTGGAGTTCTGAATTAATTTGCACTTAACTTTATTGTTTCGCATGCTGTTTAACTTTCGCAACGCCTTCTTAAACTGACTTGAAGGTCTAAAAGAACCATTCTTCCGAGAAAAAGATGACTTTCGTTTTGCAGTCATTTTATTGTGTTAAAAGCAAAGCATTTATAAAAATATACATTTTTGCTTAGTTCCATGCAACAAAGTCAAACGGTAACAGATGGTAGGTCAGAGTCGTCAACATCAATCAAGGTCTGAGTCGTTGCAGTTATAAGCTGTTCTATATTACACATTAAATCCTTTGATAGAGGACAGCATGAACAGCATAGTTTTGAAGCGAAGACTTTTAAAAGATTAGCATAGTATGCTCTAAACTTGATTATGTCCCGGTCATCTTGCACTGCCACATTGACGCTCATCGACGGGGGTCCGGTAAACATGTCCACCTTGAATTTGTCACCATTTTCCTCATAGTGGCTAAATACGATTATATCATGCAAACAAGTTTTCAATTTCCGTGTTCTCATTTCACAATAGCAACGAGAACTCTGTGGAATAGCATCCGTCAAACTCAGAGGCTTGAACACTTCATCGAGCCAACATCTTAGTACTCGCGTAAGGGCATTGGTCAATGTCCTCATAAAGAGTTTCTGAAGTTCAATATCATCTTCACAATGGTAGAATGTGACAATATCCTCCATCAGATCTATGAGATCAGCTTTGTAACCAATAACATCATTTGCAGAGTAGAAAATTTTGCTAGTAAACAGATTGTCTTTGTGAATAATTGAAACAGGAATGATCGTGGTAAATGGCATGTTTATTAATGTTTACAATCCTCAACAAGTATGGTTGTAATAGAAGTGTGATAACCTTATATACAAAAGCTGCACAATAGCAACCAATCACAGACACGCATGATGACTCATCATGAACGATATACAGTAACTGTTGAAATTATTTCTTCATCACAAAGGGTAGAAAATGTAGTTTCCAAGGGTACATAGCATGTAGAACAAATGCCAAAATGAGAACATGGTAACAAGAGAAGGGATTTTTCCCGTTCAAAACAGCTAATGCAGTTCCGTTCACATAATATTTCAAACGTCTCTATTTCTAATTTCTTTCTGAAGTCACTTTCATTGATAGAACATTTCGATAAATCAATTGACGGTTTCACTTTTTTATCTCCGTTTCAGAAAGTTCCAATTTCATCCTCCTAATTTCACTGTCTTTATAATGTAGCATTGAGAAATCTTCTATCCAACTACGATCCAAATTAGCATTCATGGTATGCTCATCCAGATCCATTAGTCGTTCAACTAAATCACCAGCTTTGATAATTTCATTTAGATTTGTAACAGTTTCTATAGCCTTTAGCGAATAACCAAGGTCTCTTGCAACAATCCATGAAATTGGGAAACTAGTCATCAATATTCACATCAACAAACAACTTTCACGTATTCGTAACTTAACCTAGTTATGAAAATCAATACAATTGTCATCAATGGTCACAATTGTCGCATTTGAGCAAGCAGTCTCAAAACAAACACCTGTTTAAGTACCGAAATAGATGTTCGCATCCCTATTCTAATTCACATACTCTAACTCAATTTCGGAACAAGCCGTTCCGATCTCAACACACAAATAAGTGTACCGAATCATTAAGTATGATCTCAATTCGCCTATCAATCGGAACGCGGTTCCTATTTACATGTTCCTATCCATGTTCGCATCCATTGGCAATTCGGAACATGTTCCTATCCATGTACGTATTCGCAATTCGGAACATGTTCGCATTGGCAATTCGGAACACATGTTCCTATCCATGTTCGTATACACTATCAGTGCGTCCGCAATACTAACTACTACCTTTTGATATGGCATATTTGAATTAGTTAGCATTGCTCAGTTAATATCATTTGATATTAACCGGGCTGTTCAAGGTCAATGACATACGGTAGTCTAGTCATGTCAAGTTTTGATAATGTACTCGCTACGCGAATATATTTTGGTTTGATCAGTCTGAAATTGACAGATATTCTCATCTGGTACAGAAAGAAGGCACAAATATAAAAAGAAGAACTAGGCCTACATGTAAATAATATCAGGATATCTGTTGAAAACTGTAAACTCCTTACTTACATCTCTACACAAATTTGCATCATCTTCTTACTTAATATGGACCTACATAAATATAAAAGCAATGAGTAGAATTTTGAACAAGATGCCAACAAGACGGTCCCAATCATTACAACAATCTTTCACTCGTTCACAATCAAGTCAATGTCATCATCTATAGAGATAACTGAACTGTTACAATCTTCACAACACGGGGTGTGAAAGACGGTTTCTCAGTTTTGTGTGTGTCGGTGCGTATAAGCTGAATACTCGCTCCGTACCAGCACTGGATGGAGGGCAACTGCGGACAGCAGCTGCAAGCTCAACAAATTTCGACAAAAACGTTTTCATCTGCATTTACTTGGACGAAACGCCAAACTTGACGGCTTACATATATTTGATTTCACTTGAAAAACAGGTGATATGAAAGATATACAAGACAATAAATCAGTTATCGTCCGCTAAGCTCCTTTATCCTTTTACCGACGACAAGCAGATTTAGATGTTACTTGACTTCTGACTGCACCCTGATAAATAATGGTCTTCAAGAAAGAAACCTTCACCGAGCGCAAACATCACTGATAAACAGAGGTCATGAAAAATTAATTTCAAATAATTGCTACCATTAGGTGCAATTAATCAATTTCTCAATTGACGAAATTAAGCTGACAATCCATTTGATTTTTTGGATAAAATTATTGCAATTAATTGGTCGGCCTACATAAACGTACATTACCCATATGCGGGGATGAGAACGGGCAGTTAGGAGCTCTGACAAGAAATCAACTTTTGAAGGGCCCTAACACGGAATCCTCTAGAATTCCATGGGCCCTAAATAGAAAATTTAAAAAAATTCATTATAGCCTTTCAAGGGACACTGGCGGAAACGCGTATCCACTAAAGATTTTCATCCCTGTTATGCGGTTGCATGCTCTCTATCAATATCAATTTTTGGAGGCTGTAGTCATGGTACTCAATTTTTAAATTTAAATTCTGCAATCATTCGCAAATAAGAATGACCAATAAATTCACTATGACTGAGATACTTCTTAGTTGTCTAAACTAATTTAGAGACGCATATGAGGACCCAAGATCTGTTATAGTGCCCGCTACTTTTGATAAGTGATCCTTAGATAACTTCGTTATAAATTAGTTCTGAACTGCTAACGACTGTAAGTCTTCGTGAGAGGATTTCATAGAAGACTTAATTGGTTGTAATCAAAGTAAAAGCAATTAAATAGACAATTGAAATGTGTGGTGCCAAATAGTCACCACAGAATTCTGTTAAATACTGGTTGAATATATGACAGTGAATTCATAGTCTTGGGAGCAAGGGCTGGTTCAACGCGGTATTGAAATCTTATCAATTTAAAATTTTTGAGTGATGAATATGTTTAAAATGTTTTCAGCAAAATATTACTGAATATCAGTTATTGTATTACACATTACTGCATCAAGTTATTGATTATTATTGAATTCTAGCGAGGTGATGATAATCCAGTCAACCAGTGGCTGTGACTGTACACTCCTCCCCCAAACTAAGTAGATACCGGTAGTACATGATTGTCATAACAGAGAACCCATATATTGTGACACAAATTACATGATGACTTACATGGCACAATCCACATACTGAGGACTGGTTCAAAATACATTCACTTTGACAATAAGATAGGAAATACAAAATAGAGATTCAACAAATAGAAGCAGACATAATTATAATAATGTATTGCATGCAAACACAATTCAAAAAAATATTCATTTCAAGACTTCATGTGTTGGTTCATTTTATAGTATATTATAATAGCATGTTTTTCAATTTCATTAACTCATGATTTTAGCATGACACTTAAAAAATTGCAGAAATCTTACTAATTTCCAATTTATAATGTTACCTCTATCGAATAAAGGCCTACTTAGTTTCCTTGCCTGATACTACCTGAAACCTTGATGCTGTAAACCTATGTACGCTACATCTACCGGATGAACAAGGAGTAAAACATAAGCTGTTTTTGAATTCCTACCCAGTCTAAAACAGCCGTGTCACATACTCCAATATCTATTCCCGAATGAAACCTGGGTCAGAGTGAGAAAAAGAAATGGAACCCTCAATTGAAGCACAGTATAAAAATGATCACGCTGATAATGATGCGACGCTTGAACTTTCCTACTGAATTTCAGAAAAATATTCATTGTTTTTAAATCGAAAACTTTAGCACCGGTAGGTCTAGAAAAAATGTTAATTTTTTTTCAATCTCAAGCACATTATTTCAGAAAGGAGACCATGAAGGTGTACGTTTACAGCTAAAATACAATTTAACTCACACTTCATGGAATAATAACTTGGTTTGTAGCATGAGTGATCGTCTTACCTTCTTTTACGTGGCCTCCGCTCTATTCCTTACCAGCACGTAAACTTGAGAGAATCGACATAAATTGAGTCACACAGGTATTCGATTCACACTTCTATCATATTTCGTTTAATTCGACGAAGCTTCACGAAATCATAGTTTACCAATGTAAAGAATCAGCATGAAAAGTCGTTGGCGCATTCAGTGAAAGCTTTACAATTCACAGCCCTTCTGTTCGACTGAGGAGCGCATATCGATACGAGCGCAGCAGTATGGCCAGACAGTAAGGTCACGCATTGTTAAAAGAAACGCAAAGTAAGTCAACGCGCGCCAAAGACGGCGAGGACACGCGCACAACACTATGCGTTGAGTCACTCTATAAAGCAATGATCCTACGTAGTAAGGCAAGATTGATGTTGCTATAACGTCACTCGATCGTATTATATAGAAGTCCTCGACTGAAGGCATGCAAGGAAGAAACAAACGCTCATATTAATGTAGAGCTGCAATTTTTAATGAAGTATGGGGAATATGGGTGCTGCTATTGTGCTTGTCTATGAAATCAAACTGCATGTTCATCGACTTCAATGTGATGTGAAGATTAACACACAGACACTGCTCCTTTGCAAGTCCCACTGTTCAAGTTCAATTCCATTGTTCACGTATTTTGTCTTGGAGATTCGGTTCCGTTTGACACCAGCTGCTGGCTAGTGATAAGAAGTTGTGATTTTTCAATCATTTGACGTAAACATTGTTATCATGTAGCTAAACAGATGAGTTCAGAACTCCGCTTACTGCACTGTTTAATGCTAACAATTACATAAGTATGCAGAAACATTTTGTTACATTGACAAATTAATTTATAAATATTTGTAAATGTTTCAGATATGAACATTTAGGTGATTATGATAATATTTGTCAAATAATAGTCAAAAATGTATCAAAAATAATTTTATTAAATTAATAATTTAATAAATAAATAATTTTATTCATGATATTCAATATAACTTTCAAAGTATTCATCATTATTCCATGATGCAAAGAATTTTGATAGTGTCCCTAGATCCAATTTTGTTTAGAAATGCAGGATAATTGCAGGTCAATAAGAATTTATGACTACTAAATGAAAATATTTCAGTCTATTTCGCGATGCGGATGAGAACATTCACTGACGCATATGGAAAGTAAAAGGTTTAATCCTGATCTAGTGTTTTTGATAATTAATTTATTACCTAAGTTATGTTTGTCCTTTACCTTATTTTTCCAATATGTTTTTCGATAATTCCCAAAATATCGATACTCCATCCGTCTTGACAATTTCATAGATGAACTATTTTCGAAAGTGATCTGCATTTTTTATCAATAATAAGTATATAATGACATGTACAACAGGAAGATGACGAAAAGTTAATGTTCATCCCAGACGAATTTAAGTCGACAAAAATACGTCTAGTAGTTATCGGAACTCGTCTTATAATATACTAAAAGAAGTCGAAGATTAGATCATTGATTATTTGTCTGAAATATATTCTTCTAGCGATGTACTCAGCTCAACATAATTTGTATGACTTAAATAACATGCGCAACAAGGAAGATAGTAAATATTTATGCGCCATTAAGATTAGACGAAGAAGACGACTTCTGCCCCAGTGTTAGACGTCTAAATTGCTACAGGGGTCTAATGCGCTTGTGACTAACTTACTTACTTCCTTTGTTATGTAACATTTCGGTAAGTTATTGAAAACAATTATAAAACTTGAGAACTTGCCTGAGCTTTTAATTACTTGCGGGACTAAATTCTACTACAATTCTACTATTATTACAGAATTTAATCACAAAGTGATCACAACTATACTCCTCAGCAGAAAAATCACATTCAATAGTTGATTTTTGGCTCCTACCATAGAGTAGATATATACCTACTCTATGGTTCCTACCTCGCACTTCACCAGTCCAGACATAATTGCTGAATATTTTAGTTTTACTCGAGTTTTACACTTTTAATGAGTCAGTTCGCACAAAGGCGAGTCTCTTAGAAGCATCATTCTTATTTCAAAGATTGCCATGTAGTGGACAGCATTGAAGCAGTGCACTGAAGACATCAAGAGTGGCCATGCTACAAAATGATTGGTCTGTTTTCCTCGTAGAGTTGAACTTGTTTATATCATAAAAAATTTTTCTTGTATGTTTGCCAGTTTACTTATGTCAAAAGTTTCGATTGCGATACACGTGCATTTGAATCCAAATTCGAACTAGAAATTTATAAATAAAAAAACAGTAGAGCCGGCCCGCGTTTAGAAGTGTTTTGTCAGTGTGACCAAACCTCCGTTACCTTTTTAGATAGGATGATAGCAATTATTTTTTTTCTATTTCTGATTACAAGTGGTAGTATCTAGTGATAATTTTCCCGGAATTTCTCATCCCGGAATCGCTAAATTTCTAGATGCTCAGTTTATTGCTGCAACGTAAACCCCATGTAATGCATGCCAATTTTCCGCATGCATGCAATCATGTAGGCGCCTGTTATGTCGATGTATTTGATGTCATTGTATTGTTAAAAAAGTCTGGTGACACGAATATATAATATACTTGACCTCATCGACTGACCTCATAGTTTAAAAGCGGCAATGATTAAATTCATTGCTTGTCCAGTATATGTGTCTTACAAGGTGCGGTGACAGGAAATTGACAATTAAGATGTCGCTTGGGATAAATAGTGACAATTACACATGCAGTGTAGGCTATATATGCCTACAGCATGGTCATATATGTGCTTATCTTCAATAAAACAATTTAAAAATATGGATTGAAAAAACTATTGAAATACACTATGATTTTATAAAGTAGGAATTGATTTTGTTCTCGTATACATGAATTATGTCACCAAGACAAAATACAATACAGTGGAATCCGCTTAATTGGACCACCGGATAATCGGGGCATCCGCTTAATTGGGGCATTTGTTCATAAACAGAATCATTTATATCTAACATATGTATGAATATGTCGTTTAATTGGGGCAAAATTCTGCTTAATTGGGCCAATTTTACACAACACATCAATTATTTTAGTGACTGTTTTTTAGTCAATTGGTAGATTTGTGACTCTTATTAAAGCAAACAATTTGATTTCATTGTTCTTGCATCGAAAATAAACAGTTTTGCACATTAAATAGCTTTCTGGCCATTTGATTATGCCGAGGTCGAGGCAGCTCTAAGCATGTGGTTCAAAGCAAGAACTGAACAAGGTGTCGCATTGTCTGGCCCACTTTTAATGGCCAAAGCAAAGGAGATCGCCAAAGAACTTGGACATGCTGAATTCAATGCAATGACAGGTTTGGCTGAATCGATGGAAAGTTCGAAACCAAATTGTATATAAACGTCTCCATGGCGAGAAAAACAGTGCATATGTTTTGGGCGCCCAGGAATGGATTGATAATAAACTTCCTACACTTCTTGAGAATTATGCTCCTTCCGATATCTACAACGCCGACGAGACGGGGCTTTACTATCGAGCAACTCCTGATGGTCATCTCTGCTATTCATATGCATCTATAAGTGGCTCAAAAAATCTATGGACCGTTTTACCGTACTGTGCTGTACTAACATGGATGGCTCGGACAAACTTCGACTTCTCTTAATTGGGAAAAGTAAAAAACCTCGTTGCTTTTCTGGCATAAATGTCGACAAATTACCTGTGCTCTACAAATCCAACAAAAACGCTTGGATGACAGCCGCTATCTTCGAAGAGTGGCTTCGTGTATGGAATAAAATCCACGTCTCTCAGGCCGCTCTATTCTGCTCCTGGTTGACAACTGCTCTGCCCACCCAAAGCTGGATCTTTCTAACATTCGTCTCGAATTCCTGCTTCCAAACACAACGTCAATTATCCAGCCGCTAGATCAAGGCGTTATTCGAAATCTTAAAGGTCATTACAGATCCGAATTAGTGAAACTTACATTAAATCATTTAGAATCTGGTGATATCCTGCCTAGCGCGTCCGCAACTTCCGTCAGTTCTAAAGAGACAATTTTGGAAGCTATCCAACTTGTGGCTAAAAGTTGGAAAGATATTAAACCAGAGACGATTGCTAATTGCTTCAGAAAAGGTTGTTTCGTACTAAATTCCACCGTACCGTCTGTCATCGACGACAATGAACCTACCCAGCAGCTGCAGGGTGAAGATCAATGGGCAGTTCTTTCTGTCAGTGGCTACGAGAACTACACAACGATTGATGAGAATTTGACATGTTACGACGAATCAACAGACAATACTGATGACATTATTGAACACATTGTTGCCAAAAGGCCGTGTTTAAGTGAAGACAGTGATGAAGATAATGACAACGATGATCTTCCACTGCCACCAGTCGACCACAAGTCCGCCAGAACCGCTCTCCAAACGCTGAAAAGATACATGCTTCAACAAGGAATCGACATGTCATCCAGTTTGTACACTCTGCAGGACAACATTGATAGGTCAACAATATTAAAGCCTAAAATTCAAGTGACATTAGACAATTTTGTACAATTTAATTAACTCATTTCTATAGTAGCTATGTATGTTTTACCTACATAATTTTATACACGTTTCTTACCCTGTTATTTTAACTGCTTTATGTGTATGCATGTTTTCTACTCTCCTATTTGTTTATGTTTTATTGATGTGTACTTTAACTAGCTCATTTCTAGCATGAATGTTTTAAATACATAAGTGTTTCTCACCCTGCTATGTTATAAAATTATGCTTTATGCGTACACCATCCTATTTTATGTGTATGTAGGTCATACAATGTTTTCCGATTTTTAATAAGGTTTAATAAGTAAGTAAATAAGTACGTAAATAACGATGTAAATAAGTCCAAATGTTCTATTTTTAATAAGTTTTATTATAATAGGTACTTAAGAATATTCTAATATAATTTCGGTTAATTGGGGCATCCGGTTAATTGGGCCAAAACCGAATTTCCCGAGGTGGACCAATGAAGCGGATTCCACTGTATTATCAAATGTGCAAATTTGAAGACTTTCCTATTATGATAGTGTGCCTCGGTTCAATGCATTTACAACTTTGTTTGTTCCTAAAACTTCAACAATGCATCGGATGACCTTTTACTTGTGTTCATTACTAGGCCTCATTAGACTATGATTATGAGTTGAAGGAGGCAGACTTGCATGTAAAACAAGGATGGTTGGTGAATTAGGCTATTGATACAAAGATAACTGGCGGATTCTGCTGAAGAATTATCGTATTCAACTTTTGCGCTCAAATAATACACAGTTTTATGTTTTCTGATTTGCACAGAACATCTTGATTGTTGATGGTAGACAACGAATGAGAACTCATAATTTTTATCTGAAATGCAAATAAATTTGATCAACTCTAATTCTTTTATTCACGTGGTCTTGTTTGTTAGTTGTGCGAGGTAGACGGTAAGATGATGCACACTGTTCAATAATTATCACGGAATATTTCACCGCATCAATCCCGGGATCCCGACTCCCCTAAAGCTGCCTTTATCCCGGAATTGTAATCCCTAGTCGGATCATGTGCTAAATTCAATGATGGCTACTATTTCCACAACAGTCAAAATAGCTGTGGTCTCGTGACCAGTACCACGCCTGATCCATGATGATGAAATATATTCCATGTGCAATTATAGCTTGACCAACATGTGAAGTTGCTTTTAATGCCATCCGAAGGGGGACGTCTAAATTTAGAAAGATAGCTGTGACACCTGTGCGCATCATGCTCTATACCTTCTTATACCCTTTTCCCTCAAAATCATGCTCATGTACTTTATTGTGCTGATTCAAATAATATCATGCTTCTTTGACTTTCATTAATTTTTATTTTATCTCATATAGAATGAGTTATGAGTTTTATAATTGTATGTAAAATTGTTGGGAATTCTGCGAGAGTGGTCTTCTGGTATCTTCTCAATAACCATTTTCGATTAGTGATCACATCGACTTGGTTGTGACAGTGTGCACTTGCAGATAATCTTGATTATTCTCCGTACTTTTGTGCATGTTCTGTTCTGATGCCTAATATACGCTGGAGAAGGATGATGAATGAGCCGAAATTTGCGTTCAAGGCAGCTATTGCATCCCTGATGACGAAAGCTCTAGGTGACAATAGCACGGAAGCCAAGAATATTGCTGAAAGTTCGGCATCAACCTGATGGTTCAAAATTTGGCTGAGCAAGAGGGCTAATGTCAGCGATGGCGACTGTCGAGAAGCTCCCTCCCTTTTTTTAGTGCAATGCTATTGCAAACTATTCGACAGTTAAGAAAATAAATCTTCCTGGTTTATACTGGGAAGGCACATTTGGTGATGCTCCGCTCTTCCATGTGGCCGAGTTTCGATTATCTCACTCATTCTTTTCGTGCTGACTGTTAAGCATGAATGTCTCTGTTTTAAAAATCGGAGGTTTGACCCTGCCTAGATTTTAACACAGGTTTTCCGGACGCTGAGCGAGCACTCTACCACTGGGCCACTGCGCCGGTAATGAAATGTTTTCATTACGATTTGAGTGACATGTTAAACCTATGTAATTACTTTTCTCGTCATCCTGCTTTTTTGATGTCTTTATCATACTATTTTATCATTCAGTTGTGCGAAGCCTGAAGCCAGTGCTTGTTTATAGGAAATTCATATCTGAAAGATTACAATAAAGTAATTACTCTTATAGAAAATAGACTACCACTTCCTTCAGACGCACACCTCGGTTTTTAACCATTCCATTAATTACGTATACTTAAATTGGCCTAAAAATTATCGACGAGGTTATTTGAACTGTGGGCCATATGAACATTTGATACTGCTGACTGCAAAGCAATTGCAATTACTGCTCAATTACAATTACAAATTACTCATCAGACAAATGTAATTGATTGCAATTACTGATTACAGCAATTATAGTCGCAATTACAACTACAACACAAACTTGTCAATTTGTAGTGTGAACGGAAGAAATTATAGGCAACGACGTTCTAAGCTTATTTCTGAACTGGCGATCCTATAGTTACGTTTCGGAGAAGAGATGTCTGTAAGATATTTAATTTTAAAGAATTCACAGTCAAATCGAATTCTGTGAAAAAGGCAATCAGGTACCATAATTTTAATTGTGTTATGTGGGTGAGGCAAGCGTGAGAATACAGGTACTTTTTTCTGTCTAAAAGGAGAAAAAAAATTGCTAAATGATACACAATATTGTGCATTGCAGACCTACAGTATCTAAATTTCTTATAAGTATTCCTTCTGTCAAAGTTGAATCTAGTATCGACAGTTCGGTTCTATTAGCTTAAAACAATTTGGTTCTAAACGCGTACATTGGGTTTTGCACCACAATACCTCAATGGGTTTCAATAAGAGGATGTGAGCTTTCATTCACCAGTCTTTCTCTTAGATCGACTTAGTTGCTGCAAGAGAAGTTTCTTGTTCGCTTCAGAATACGTAGTGATTATGATAATCGGTCAGAGAAGCACTATAACCATGGGGTTATTCTTCCATCTTCGGAATAAACCCTCATCTCAGGCAGGAAATAAAATGGGCATTAAATAGTTCACACGAGTTTTTGCTGTCTAGAAATGTGATGAATGTTTGGAACAAATGGGGGAGAGAGAGACAGAGTTCTAAGCACAGTCGATCGAGTTGATAACTGGCTGTGTATTGTGGTCCTGTTCAACAAAGGAAAACAATCTAAGTTATCAGTTTTAATAGTCATAAAAAATTAAATCATTCCTGTCACCATGTCTGAATTGAGTGTCGAAGTTGGTGAGGAGAAGGACATCCAGTTTCTCGGAGCTGTGATGCTTGTGAGGAGGATCTCTAAGTCCGTCCTTCCAGATGACTTCTTTGTTTCTGGTTCAACACTAGCTGATCACTGTCCCATGTCATCAACAACCGAGCCACTGGATCACTGCTTTTGTTCAACACCTACCTCTCCATGACCGTTCTTAAATCTCCGATCTCTCGCTGATTGCTCGATTCCATTCTTGTTGGGCAACCACAGCGCTTCTTGCCCGTACGGTAGCCACAGATGACATCTTTCCCCAGACCAACACCTTCAGGCACAATTATGAGAAGGAAATTTTGCCACTTCTTTAAATCATTCTCGAAATTTGTTAAAGGCGCAATGAAATTGAGGACAGGGGTTGGGAAATCCCATATTTTCCATCTTGAGAATACATCGATTTTTTTCGGAATGACATCGTTACTTTGTTATTCCAATCACTTTCTGTTTTCAGATTGAAGTTCTTCTCAAATATTTAAAGGCATAATAGGATATCAATGACTTGCTTGACTCTTGCCAAATAAAGAGAGTTATCCAGAGGAATATCAGTTTTTATCCGTGTACTGAAACCTTCGCTCCCCTCCCCCTACCGAAAATTTCATCTAGTTCCTTCCTGAACGAAGCAAGATGCGAACTCCAAATGTAAGATAGCTTATTCTCTACGTATTCCACACCTTTCCACAAAATTTTGAATTACATCGGCTTAATATTTCCGTCACAATGATATTTCAGAAAAAATTGAGGGTACGACAGATTTGTCGAATTTTGCACTATTTTCGCTTTGAATGTTTTCAGGTGTCCTAATATGATATTAAAACTATTTCAATTTATAAAAGAAAGTGTTCTCGTGTCAATTTGAAAAGAAAAAGATAATTCCCGTGTATATTCTACGTAGACTTGGACGTTTTCGCAATTACACCGGATTATAAAATACAAACTTACTACTATTCATTGGTATTTCCAATCTCAACGTGTTACTACTTATATCTTTTTATGCTGATATTCTGACTCGTCATCATAATTTGAATTTTTTCAAATGTTTCTTATATATTTTATATACATATATATATATATATATATATATATATATATATATATATAGGGTTTTTAAAAAACATGTTTTTTATTCGCGTGTTTTTTAATAGGTGTTTTTTATTGTTTTAAATGTTTTTTATTGTTTTAAAATGTTTTTTATTCATTTAGCGCAACGGCATTTTGTTATCAGAAGACATATACTTTATAAACGTTGCATGCCGCCTATATTACTAGATTTTAAGTCTGCTGTTTCAGTCAAAACAAGAACATTTTTTATTGCGAGAAGACCTTACTCGGTCTTGGAAGATCAGAAGATTCAGGAGGATGCGAAGAGGTTGATGGTGCAGCTGATGATGTCACTGAGCTGGCTATACCATTTCTATCCAGGTCAAAAAAGTTGAACAAGCAGGCTGGGTCGGCTGTATTCCGCTTTCCGTATTAACTTTTTTGACAACATTTTCAGGGCAATTCTTACATTTCACGAGGTGATCAAGAAGACGCGATGTCCCAACTTTCGATGCCCATCGACAAAAGACACACTTCTTCTCATCTTTCTTCTGATCGTCGGATTCAGAGGATTCAGAAAATAAAAAATATTTGGTCACAATCTTCGATTTTGGTCTTCCGCGTACTGTTGACATGTCAATCGACGAATAAGAAGTTGAATGAAAAACAACTGTCAGTGGATACATATCCTCTAAGTTGAAATGTGATTGGTTGAGTCACGTTAACAGCAAAAAGTTTTACATCTTTTCTCGAAATCAGCAGCGAGAAGGATGGGCTGAGACTGACTGTCCACTTCATTGTCTTGATAAGCCACACCTCAAACTCGCCGTCACTTCAAAGGGAACCGATGCTTCATAATTATCGAAAATTTTACTTGCCATAATTTAGAAATCACTTATGCTATTGACATCTCCTTCAAATTTGGTTCATAAACATGTTAATCCCAGTGAAATCGGTAAAGAAATAACACGGTAAGAGCGAAAAAATCATTTCGATGCTTTATTAAACGTCTGTGGTAGCAATGTCGCTCAAATACACATCAAAGAAGCCGACAGTCACCAAATCAATTTTTTGTAATTACTCTTCGTGCAGGTGGCCATTTTTAATGAAAGAAACTGCAAAATGATCCCGTTTATTCACAGAACTATACGCAGCAGACCAATGTACTCAAAAATGCTTTGATACAATGAGACTCAAAATGTTAGTCAAATATGAAAATGACAAATAGGGATTGGCAGCTTCTAAATACTAGATGCTATGATCGCTTGAGGGAATGGCTCCGATGAGTTTATTTTGATTGACTGCAAAGGCTTTGCTATTTAAGCCCCCTGGTTTGCTCTATTTCTATCAAGCTTGTCTTACAAATTTTTGCAGTTTGAGGAAATTAGGAGAAGTTTTGATCGATAGAATGGATTCATGATCCTTTTATTGATGAATTTTCATCTTTTCAGAAATAATAATAAACAATAAAAAAACACCTGTTTTTTATTCTGGTGTTTTAAACATGTTTTAAAACAAATGTTTTTTGTTTTAAAACTAGAGGTGTTTTTTAAAATCCCTATATATATATATATAATTAAATGCAAGTTAGATCAAAGATTCATTGCCATTACTTCAAGTTTCACGATAACAAAATGGTCATCGATCATCAGATGTCAATAAATGAATATATATAGCCAATATATATTTATAAAACTAAATAAGACAAAGCAAAATGCTTGAATTATATCCAAAAATGATCCCCAAAGAAAACACAGTGTAAGTAAAAACGCGAATTCCAAATAGCAAAGACGCACTTTATTTGCAGACGTGGATATTTATACCTGTATAACAATGGCATAAAACAACTCACGAAACATGCACAATAATGAAATGTTATTATCATGAAACGTCACCAGAACACTTGATAATAGGATGTCAGGCATGCGGTCGAGAGTCGGATTGCTATGTCCTAAGACAGTGAACAATAGAGAATTAGAAATACAACACGCTCACACGCTCCCTAGTTTCTTAAGAAACTAATATACAAAAGTATATATTATATACGAAACAATATAAGGTCTGCTATCTGTAATCAACGACATGGTCACCTTGAAAAATAGGTCTTTTAGTCACGCGACTACTCCTTCGGGGTACCGCCTCAGAATCAATTTCGACATCGCTATCATTCGTCAAAGAGCAGTATTTCGTTTCTAAGTCGACTTCGGTAGATTCCCTGCAATAAGGTACCAGTCTTAAATGCGATACATGACGAGAGACATTTATATCATCTAACTCAACTGAAACACTCGAAATGATTTTTGTCACGACGTGTGGACCGCTCCAAACGTCATCACATCGGGAGGAAGGAGGCTTAAGAAAAACTTTATCGCCAACAAGAAAAGGATTACGGTCTTTATCAAAGTAATTATCGTTTACCTCGTAATTCAATTTGGGTCGTTCTATCTCAATGCGATCAGCTGTAACATCCGGCTTTCTAGACTTCGCACAGAAAACTAATTCGTAAGGTGTTGAATCGTTTTTACCTTTTGTATTATTAACCCAGAAAACGGCCTCTGCGAGGGATTTTCCTGTACGCTTTACGGTTCTCTTAACGGTACGATGAACCCGCTCAACCACCGAGTTTCCCTGGGGCCTATAAGCGGAAGTCAAGACCTGTTGAACTTTCCACTTATCTAACAGCTCATTAAACTCGCGGCTACGGAAAACTGTCCCGTTATCACTCATTATGTACGCTGGGGGACCAAATTCTGCGAAGATCTGTTCAATGTTGAAAGCTATCTCAGTGGAGGATTCATTTCTTAAGCTACGCCAGATTGTAAAATCTGGAAGCAGTATCGATAACGGATAAATAAGGTCTACCGTCTACATGAGTTACATCAGTGCCTAAAACTTCCCAAACATTATTCGCGGATATCGATCCTTTGTCCCAACTAAAGCGATTCGAAGGGTCTATGCGGGTACAAGTTGCACAATCGCCAATGACGGCCTTAATATCAGATTTTGAAACGGATTTATTTTTATACCGCTCTTTACATAATTCATATGTTCGATTCGTGCCAAAATGGTTGATTTCATGAACAAACTTGATGTCAGCGTAATCAACGCTATCTAGTTTCTCCCTGACCCATGAATTAGGCACTCTAGTCAATGAATCTGCTTTGTTTAAACTTGACTCAATCCAAACGACCTGTACTGCCAACTGTTCCTCACGGATAATGTCTGAAATAATATTAAGTATACGCTTAATCAAAACTTCTGCGAGTGCACGAGTCTTAACATTTCTTGTCTTATGAATAACAGATTGCAACCATCTATAAACTGAGATGGAGTCAGTTTTGATCGTAATGTCCCTCTTACCCCATTTTAAGGCAAGATTCAGGCCTTTGATAGCTGCGTCTAATTCAGACCGGTTTATATGCGTAGCATCATCCTTCGGGCGCAGCCAAGCCGCATCCTCGACCACCTGACCTTCAACCTCTAAATAAACCCCGTAGGCTAGAGAACTGGAGTCAGTCCAGACCGTGATTGGAGCTTTAGGATCAACCTCCCACATGCCTCCGACAGGGTCAGACACTTTCAGTCGAACATCTATTTCTCGAATCAAACTCATTATTTTTTCCGAAACTGGGTCATCCCACCTAGTATGATCTTCGGCAGTGCACCGCTGTACAAACGCGCAGGCGACTCGAAGCCATCCCGCCACGGGGTAATGTCCTAAACATTCTCCTATGTACTTATGTGCTTCACGCCGCGTAAGAATGTTAGCTATTAAGGGCAGAGAACCGTCTCTGCGCCATCTCAACCCTGAGTCCACACATAGTCCCAGTAATCTAACGTCTCCTTTACCAACTTTTTGTGACTCTTTTGTTATAAGGCCCCAATTATTCAGATGGGACCTGACCTTTTCGCATGAGACAACCGATTCAGAGACATATATATCGTCAATGTAACTAGAAGTACCTTCCTTGATTTTCTGGTCACCCTGCAATACTCGTGTAACTATAGCTGTCATTATTTTTGGGGCTGAGGCCAAGCCGAAACCAAGCCTCGTCAACAGAAAGTCACTTCCTTTCCACCTAACAGCTTGGTATGCCCATAAACTCGGATCAATTTCTACCTGTAGATAGGCACGCTTCAAATCAATAATAGAACACTTAGGCCCCAGTTGCCGCCACTGACGCAACGTGTCAGCACAAGTAGGAGTAGCTTCAGCAGTATGAGACTCAATGGATTCGTTTAAACTTCTATAGTCCAAGACAGGGCGAACTTTAACGGTATCGCCCTTCTGCTGACGCACAGCAATAATCGGTAAGTACCTTTTTATTTTCCCATGGAAACTTACGTCATGCCTTACTAATATGCCCTCATTAATCCAGTCATTTATTTCAGCATCACACGGTGATTTATCCTGCTCATCGATAATATTATACGGTATCTTACAATCGGATCCTGGTTCTAAATTTTGTCTCCAATTCCACCTTACGCACCATCTACTTCCATTAAAAGTAGCAACAAAATCCTTATCATGAATATCATCACTATGCAATACCGAAACTACAGGCCCTTTACTATAGGGAAAATCTACTTTTAGCTCAGTACCTGGACGTACGCGTGGATGTAATATTAAACCCGTTCTCTCAAATACATTCGAACCCAAAATGATATCAATACCAGTAGGTAGATCAGTTTCTAAGACTACATATGCATTAATGGGTCCCAGCTCTTCATTATTATCAGTTATCACACTACTCAAAACAACATACGTATACGCACATACATTATGCCTACCAAAAGATTGAAGACTAATGTAGGACCTAGACCGACTCTCATTCCCAACCACATGCTCACCAATGACAGAAGTCACAGATCCAGTGTCGATCAGCGCGTTCATCCTTTGCCCATTGACATTCATTGGACGTGAGATTTGTGCACCGGTGATTTCCGTCGCCGCAGCCATGCTCGCACTTGCCTGTTGTTGACGGTGTGGGCAAAATCGCTGAATATGCCCTTTCTCGTTACAAAAGAAACAGGTGATAATACAGCTGGCCTTCTCATGGCCAAAGCGGCGACAGCCTTGACAGCGAACCATTTGCTTGGAGACTTTCATTTGGCTGTTTTGCGGACCCATCGTCGCAGCGACTGCGGTGGGTAAGGCATCTCGAGTTGCCAAAAGCGCCTTCGCCGTAGACAGAACATCTTGGAGCTTCATCTCTTCGCCGTCTTGGATATACACCTTCTCCTTTACATCAGCTGGTAACGCATCGATCACAGCTAACGATACCAGCTCCTCATCAGGATCTTTGCCAGTGATAACCTTCAACAATGTCTTTGCATCATCTGCGATGATGTCGATCTGTTCGCCAGGCCACAAACGGAGGGATTTGAGTTTTAGCCAGGCACTTGCCTTGTTAAGTCCATAAACTCTCTTCAAAGCCTTCATCACAACTTTAAAGTCATTTTTATCTGTTGGCTCCAATTGATCCAGGTCGCGAAAGCAGGACCATCCAAAAATAGAGGCATCATTCGAGCCATCTCAGCCTCTAAATCCTTTGGGGCGGTTACTATAGACACCGCTGTCTCGTATCGTCTGAACCATTGATCAATATTTTCATCACGCTCACCCTTGAATCTCTTCACGATATCGACCAACTTTAACGAGCCGCTCATGTTCAGCAAGACAAACGGCCGTGATAGCTTGTAAGTAAAAACGCGAATTCCAAATAGCAAAGACGCACTTTATTTGCAGACGTGGATATTTATACCTGTATAACAATGGCATAAAACAACTCACGAAACATGCACAATAATGAAATGTTATTATCATGAAACGTCACCAGAACACTTGATAATAGGATGTCAGGCATGCGGTCGAGAGTCGGATTGCTATGTCCTAAGACAGTGAACAATAGAGAATTAGAAATACAACACGCTCACACACAGTATCAAATAAAATCCCCGACCGATTTCACTTCATTCTCAGAAGCTTGTCAAGGGAATGATTTATTAATTAAATCTATGTATATGCATAAAGATAAAATTCAAACTGAAATAGCACTCAGCGCAGGTTTCAGCAACTCAATGATACGGTGTTCCATATCTTCCCTATCAACCTTGGCTTTCGACGGTGATATCTGATAGAGAGGAGCAGCCTCAAATTTCTTTGATAATGAACTCCCACAAGAAGCTGTGTGCTTGCTCATGCCTAAGATCCTATACTCTGGACGAAACATTTGCTGCCTATGTACTGTGAGCCTGTTCCTAAAAATATCTCCGGTCTGACCTATATAGAATTCTTGGCAACCTAGGCACCTAATAAAATCAATAACATTCTTCGAAGTACAACTTAGATTACGCTTTACCTCAAAGTTTCTTTCGCAATTACCAACCTTAAATTGGATGGTTTTTCCCGTTACTAAAATATCACAGCAACCGCACCTAGGTTGTTCACACTTAGTAATACCAGTCATAGTCCTTCTATTGTTAAGACTCAAGATATTCAGGAGGGACCTAGGTTGCCTGAAAGACCTTCATCGATGATAGTTGCTAGATGATAAACCTGATAGATGATAGTTGCTTCATAGATGAAGTTATGAAACCTTTTCTTCCACATATACCAAGTTATTGTAGACAATGTAGAGTTACCTACCATTTCATTGATAAAATTTCTAACTCTAATTTTGATAATACAGATGATATACTTTTTGTCTCGTTTGATGTAGTATCTTTATACACAAGCATTCCGAATTCACTGGGTTTAGAATCTATTGACTTTTGGCTGAGATCAGACATTGGACAAACCGTTATTCCTTCAAGGTTCTCAAAGGACTTCTTAATAGGTGCAATCAAAATATTAGAAAACAACGACTTCACGTTTGAGGATAAGACGTATCTACAGATAGCTGGTACTGTCATGGGCACAAAAATGGCCCCTACTTATGCAATACTTGTGATGGCATACCTTGAACAAAGAATGTACGTAATCGTTGAGGATGTTTTTGATCATGAGAGTGTAACTTTTGTAAGGAATAATTGGATTCGCTACATAGATGATTGCTTTATTTTATGGAACAACAAATATGGCATTATAACAGAATTCAATAACATTTTAAATAGATTGAAGAACAATATAAGATTTACCCTAGAATGTAAAACTGATTGCATAAATTTCTTAGATGTCCACTTATATAAATCTAATAATAAGTTAGAAACTGATATTCATCGTTAAGTAACTGACAGTCGTACATATGTTTCTTTTAACTCTGGTCATCCTAAACATGTTTTGGTAAATATACCTTTTACTTTAGCTACGCGCATTTATAGGATCGTCTCTGATGAACGTCATCAAAAGAAACACCCTTTTTCCGAATTGAAGCATGCTCTCATGAGATTAAATTATCCGGAATCACTAATTGATCGCCAAGTTGAACGTGCCAAAAACGTACTTTATGCCAGACCTAGTGACAGAAACACGTCTGCTATCAATGATGACGTTATTCCTTTTGTATGCACCTTTAATAAGAACAATCCAAATCTATATTCGAAGGTGGTCGCTCCAGCCTATAACAGTCTTAGATTAATGGAACCCTTTAAGCAGACTAGAATGGTTCGGTCTTTCAGGCAACCTAGATCCCTCCTGAATATCTTGAGTCTTAACAATAGAAGGACTATGACTGGTATTACTAAGTGTGAACAACCTAGGTGCGGTTGCTGTGATATTTTAGTAACGGGAAAAACCATCCAATTTAAGGTTGGTAATTGCGAAAGAAACTTTGAGGTAAAGCGTAATCTAAGTTGTACTTCGAAGAATGTTATTGATTTTATTAGGTGCCTAGGTTGCCAAGAATTCTATATAGGTCAGACCGGAGATATTTTCAGGAACAGGCTCACAATACATAGGCAGCAAATGTTTCGTCCAGAGTATAGGATCTTAGGCATGAGCAAGCACACAGCTTCTTGTGGGAGTTCATTATCAAAGAAATTTGAGGCTGCTCCTCTCTATCAGATATCACCGTCGAAAGTCAAGGTTGATAGGGAAGATATGGAACACCGTATCATTGAGTTGCTGAAACCTGCGCTGAATGCTATTTCAGTTTGAATTTTATCTTTATGCATATACATAGATTTAATTAATAAATCATTCCCTTGACAAGCTTCTGAGAATGAAGTGAAACCGGTCGGGGATTTTATTTGATACTGTGTTTTCTTTGGGGATCATTCTTGGATATATATATATATATATATATATATATATAATAATAAAAATAATAATAAAAAGTTTGGAAAAGACCTTCTTTCGTAACTATAAGTACTTTTAGTTTCACGGCGAACCGATCATCATACGAGTTAACAAAGGAAGTGTTAATAATTTTGAATTTTAAAGTGACTTCAGTAGAAGTCATACTGCTGTAAATTCATAGAAGTTAAGTTATGTAGAAAATCTTAGGTAGGCCAACATAGAATTTTTACTTGATGGAAGAAAGTTGGAACTTTTTCCTATGTCTGCAGGTTATATATATATATATATATATATATGTATATATATATATATATAATTTCGAGGAATTGAATCAATTTCCGTCAAAGTGCTCAACTGTGAAAGGAGCAACGTATACCCAAAGTTAGGAGGAAAAAGTTTGCAAACCCTTCAACCAAGTAACGAAAAGGTGCGACCTCTGTCTCAGCGAGAAGTTTTTTATTTTGGACCACGACGGTGATAACCTACTCAACAAGCGGAATGAACTTGTCTCCAAATGCAGGCACCGAAATAAGTATTTGCTATCAAGACATTAACTTTCTTTGTGTCCTGCTTTGCAAAGGTCACGATAAACACCGAATGCATATTCTTCTATTGTAACTGTGCATATTTCTTTAAATTGTAAAGGTCACGGTTACTCCGATTACATATTTACTTCAATATTTTAACTTTGTAAAATTCGTTCCTTAGCTTTGGCTGATGATTGTGTTAACATGAAACTCTGAGTACCGAGTTCTGAGTTTTTCCTCCTAACTTTGGGTATATATATATATATATATATATATATATATATATATATATATAATGAAATTAAAATTGAAAACACGACTTTTACTTATAAGCATAAGCGCTTTCTTTTCTTCAGATGCTTTATAAGTAATGAGATTTAGATAACATGCTATTTGCAAAATTTGAAATATACATCACAAAGTTAGTCATTAGAAATAACATGGAAATTTAGGACATATTTCAAAGTCATAGGATTCTATCAAATATCTTTCTTTGTTTTTTCTCTCTACATCACAATCAGAAAACATCTTATAAAAAGGGAAGATAGAAAAAGATTTTCGTCCACATACATCTAAATGTTCACTTAAACCTATCTGTCTATAATTAGGGTTGTTAATCTGTTGTTTGTGAATTCTTGTTCTGCACCTTATTGTATATTTAGTCTCGCCAATGTAATATTGGTTGCATCCGTGGCATGTAATTACGTAGATAACATTTTGTGTTGAGCATGACATGTCATGTCTTATTGTAAAAATCTTTCCATTGAAATTATACATAGATCCTTCCCTCAAATAACTACAAGTTCCACATCTAGGATTTTCACATTTCTTTACAGAAAATATTGTTTGTTGTTAGTTTCGAACTGCATAAAATTCTCTTGAGACTTTTTGTTTGTCGTTTACTTATAATGAATTATAAGTTATTATATAAAATATATAAATTATATAAAATAGTTATTAATATTTTTCTTGTTATATGTATATATATACGAGGGGTGATTGATAAGTTCGCGGCCTGACATAGAAAGCTTAAAGCCAGGCCATTAATTATGCACATGTGGATTGTGGATTGATACAATGGAATGTGCTGACGGCGCATGACGAGTGATCAGTCGATCCGGTGAGTCCGACCAGTCTCTAGGAAGTCCAACAACAAAACTCCCTTCGAATCCCAAAAGATGGAGGCCATGACCTTTCCCGCGGACCTGGTGACCTTGGCTTTCCGCGGAGTTGGTGATCCTGGGTGCTTCCATTGTTTCGATTGTTCTTTCGACTCTGGCTGATAGTGGTGAACCCAAGTCTCATCCATCGTAATGAACCGGTCCATGAAATTTTCAGGATCTCTTGCGAACAGCGCCAGGTTGTCCCTTGAGATGAGAAAGCGGGCTCGTTTGTTCTCTGGTGTGAGCAGTCGTAGCACCCATCGAGCGGAAACTTTGTTCATGCCAAGTTCATGATGGACACGCTCTTGTGAAATCTTCAGTTCGAAGGCAATCTTTCGCTCGGTTGTACGGCGATCATCAAGAATAATCTTTTGAAGATGATCGATCACATCTTCTGTGCTCACTGTCACTGGTCTTCCACAACGGGGATCATCTTCCAAGCTCTCTCTTCCTTGCTTGAATTCTGAAGCCCACTTCTTGACTGTGGTGTAGGACGGAGCTTTCTCACCAAGTGTTCCAACCATATAATCATGAATCTCCTTTGGTGTGAGTCCTTTCAAGCCGAGATAACGAATGACAGCTCGATTTGAAACGTGATCCATCTTACGCAACACTTATCTGACTAACTGACTGATAAGTTAGTAATTGAAGTTAAGTAGCTGTGGTTTACCAACAGTTCACCGGATCGACTGATCACTCGTCATGCGCCGTCAGCACATTCCATTGTATCAATCCACAATCCACATGTGCATAATTAATGGCCTGGCTTTAAGCTTTCTATGTCAGGCCGCGAACTTATCAATCACCCCTCGTATATATATATATATATATATATATATATATATATATATATATATATATATATATATATATATATATATTATATTGAATATTTCTAATATATAGCTGTGAAATTTTATATTGCCCCATTTGAACATCACCTGATTTATGATTCAACTGTCAGATCATTAATAGAATACTGCCGTCCAATTTTTGTCAAATTACCCGAAAAGCTAGCCTCTAAGCTTCAAAGAATCGACAACCGAGCACATGGAATAATATTTGGCGATAATTCACGAAACTGTAAATGTGACAAGGAATGCATTAAAACAAGAAGAACTGATCAAACCTTGAGATTTTTCCATCATATTGAAAGCAATGAGAATCACCTACTCTACGACCTTCTGCTAGAACGATTGCCGATGTGTCAACACTACCGTCTTCCACTATGCCGCACTCAACGGTAAAAAGCTCTTTCTTCCCATTTATTCTGACTGGCGAATAATTGACTTTCAGATTTACACTTATCGCATGCAACTGGAATATTTTCTATGTTACACGTATTGTGGCATCTACAATGCCACGATTTCCATTCACAAAAGGATATACATTATCTTATCTTATATAGGGTAAGGAATAATAACCATAGTAAAAAATCATCTTTTAGACCATTGATCTTACATTTGATCTCCAACAATGATAATATTCTGACTCATCATGATGAGAGCTTTCTTTTGGTGTATTTTGCTTTGAATCTGGACAATTAGTTTCGGAAATAAGCAGCCCCCCCTTCAGCCGGTTGCGTTTGTCAAAACATCCCAGTGAGGCGAGGGTTAACTAGCGAACCACTGACATATCGTATCCTCTCTACATTCAGAGTTCAGGCGTAATTTTTTAGGTGCAACATCAAGAAATATCTAAAGACATCAAAATGTTCACATAAGCCTAATTGCTGCTCGCTCTCCTTATGTCTTTTTGAACTAACTATATTCTGCTATTAGAGCGATAATACTGGTCCTGCAATTTTGCCACTATATGTATTGGAATATAGATTTCTTATGGTCAATATGAATGAAATTCGGATGCGACGTGTGATGTTGTTGAATATTGGAGATACTAATTTATTTTAGTGAAAACATTGTGATTTTACGTGAAGGCGCTATCATGCCTGCATCTTGCTACAGCTGACGGAAGTAAGAGAGTTTCTCGCTCTTCTATGAGTTTCAAAAATTCTCGATGTACTCCTAACTTTGAGAATACCTTATTTGGTGCGCCTGTGCCTCCATCCGATCTGCAATAGTTTTTTATACCTCCAGATTTCTGCAGCTTCGAGCTTCCGGTCCACTGGTTGGTTTCCGTCAGAAGCCATTCCGCATTTATGTATGTTTCTTTTTGCTGTTGAGCTTCAGGTATACAGCCCTTCCCACTTCTTCCACACTTGTAGGACCGCCGTTGTGTCTATCTCTCAGTTGATCAGAATGAACGTATCATTTGCGCACCTCAAGATTTGTGATTTAAGCGAGGGGAAACACCATGTATACATGTACAGTGCTTACTTACTTATTTACTCCTCGTTTATTGTCTCATCTTCCCCAGGTTTGAGGATTGGACAGTTTGGACGTTGCAGGTGACCAAACCAGCGCGAGCGATTTTGGCGTAGGACTGATTCCCGGTCATGCAGATGAAGCATGCCTCTCGCGCATGGAGCGGCGTTCACAAACTTTGATATAGCATATCCATCTGACCATAGAGTTATCATTTCTTGCCAGGCATATGCACAGTACGCAGTGCATTATATGTAGTTGACCAGGTGACGGGAGATCATCTTTCTGAGAAAGTTATACAAAGTAATCAAATCTCCCCTTTTCAGTTTAGGCCAATATAATCAAGTTAAAGTGAAAAGTATGGCAGACAGGCCTTCGGCGTCCAGCGCCTTCAACGGTCAATGTTTGGGTGGCACAGATGCAGCATTTGTGAATGTTTATATAAGAGTGAATGATATCAAGAACTGTGTTGCATGTATGATTGGCTGTTGAACTGTGAAGTAGAAGTGCATTATATGATTTGCCTCGACAGTGTAATATGAATTATTACGACATCAATGCCAGTAGTACAGGAAGCAAGTGAATCAAAAAATCAAGAATTTGTCGCCCAATGTTTCACTACCCCAATTCATGCTCCGACCTGTAATTAATTTGCAGCCAAGAGATTTTCATGAAAACCTGTGCTTTTCTTTGTTTTTTGTCTCGTCAATTTTTGAATTCGCTATTTTAATTCTATACTCACTTCTCATGTTGTCATTTCACTGTTAATGTATGTTTCGTATTTGTAGCTGAGCATTCAAATGAGTGATAATGTAAGTTCACGAAAACATGAATTTTTGAAAAATTACTTTCACCTCAATCGCTTTGAAGACTGATAAATGAAGCAAAGGGTCAGCCAGTGAAAAAATTATAAAATTTGATTACTTTTAAGAAGATATCAGATGTTAGTCTACTAAATTGTCCCCATCAGAGGCCTGTTCGCACACCTTTCGTACTTTGAAGCTTGTACCTTGGACTTGGAACCATCGCTTTCTCGTTAATGGAAAGAAACCTTCCTTGGAGAATTCAAGAATGTGAATTTACATTTAGATGATAATAAAGATTATAATTTATCTACCATCATAGAAGTAAATAATACTGTAGTAGACTAGAATGGAAGATTGATATCTTGCTTATGTACCAAGATGGCACAAGGAAAAATCTAATGTTTGAAGATCAATTTTGGACAGGCGCAATCGTCAAGTTGTTGCGGGAGTTCTTGAGAGCAAATTGTAGGCTATTCTTGAATAGAATTTGAAGTGAGATGGTGTATTGCTTCATATGAAATAGCCTACTATCCCATGGGTCAATATGCTGCCCAAGTGTAGTATATGTCCAGAAAATACTAAAATGTCACTGGAACTTCTCGATTGATAACTGAATGACAGATAATATCACGGAAACTGACATACGAAAATATTCAAATATTTTGAAAATTGATCATATATGTCGAATAGAGAATCATTTTAAAATAAATAACATTTCTCGGCCACTGATTTCAAGCTGGAGCTATATATGTTCTGTTAATCGACAATGCATGTTGTATATGTGTCTGATAATACTCCTGACAGAATTTAGGAGCAATATTTCAAAATGCTGAACGTACAGAACGCTTCAAAGGATTTCTTCCCTGGTCGTCCTGTCTTTGCTGTATTTTACAGATTAAAATCTTTTTTTGTGCGCATGACCTTTAAGCAGAGAGCAGTAATCCAGATGAAAAATTGATGTGAGAATTAGAAATGCTAACAAGAAAACTAGTTCATAAAATTAGCTTTTTGCCCCAACTAAGTTCCCCCGGCGTGTGCCATCATTTTTCTGCAACTTCCAGTCTAGGACGTTCTATGGCATTGTTGATTTCTATAACCTACATGAATAGATATGATGACTAAGATTGCGTTACCTCGTACACTAATTGCACATGTACATGAAAATAACATGACGGTCTCACGGCAACTAGAGATGGTGATTTCGCGAATTTTCGATTGGATGCAGTTTGTTATCACGCATTCAATTATGAAAGTTGGTCAGAAAATCAAAATGAATGTCAACCAGCTTTTCTGTCGACTAGGCCTTCATAGGGTTTTGATGAATAAGTTCGAGGTCTATTTTTCACGAAAATTTGTTTGATCAAGAGTGCGCTTCATGAAGAAATTGAATGGACGGTTTGCAGAAGTTCGGTATCCACCCAGAGAATGAACAGGTGAGTTGAAGTAACAGCAAGTTCACACGCGACACGTATGCCATTGGGCTATCTGTCAATATGGAGCTAAAGATAAACGAAAACTATCAAGAAGGATTTGTTTGTTAATGAAATGGACTCCATGCCGGACTGAGGACGATTCGACTCCTGTCGCTTTTTAGCTGTGGCTTTTTTTGAAACAAAACCTGATTTTGACATTTGCGACTTTTGGTTTTTAGATAGTATTTTCAAAATTTCCAGCACTGTTTTTCAAATGTATGAATTTTCCACTTTCTGCAAATCTAGATGATAACTTTCTTTTAAATGCATCGCTTTTCGATATGAGTTCGTTATTTCACGATTCTATGAATCATCTTGGTTTATTCATTTTGCTGATGATCCTATTCTCGTGCGAAACTGTTTTTGAACTGTCAGTAACTCAATTTTACAATCCCGACTTATTTTGCAATAATACTCGGTGATCAGTGTGAACGCTTGTCAGTCTTTTGAAGAACTGCTTGATAGCTGCCTTTTCTTCGCCGTCACCGGTATGAGAAAATTATTTTGTGTAGCAAGCTGACCTACACGAGACCTTTTCTTGATTTCGCCTTAACAACTGGTCTTTAGATGATCGTTGGAGTCTTGCTATTCGCCGCCACTGGTCCTCGTTCGAAAGCCTCTTTGCCTTTGTTCTCTTTGTGAAGTGACATTATTAGCCAGGCTATATGTTTAGTTGATAAGGTGTAAGCCGTGGTAGATAGCTAGTCTCCAAGTCTAACTTCTGCAACTTGTCTATACTATCGTAGGGCTCCGGTATTTGTATGTTTTGTATTAAGTGCTTTCAGTTACTGCGAATATTTGGATGGCGTCACCCAGCGTGAGCAAAGCCACTTATTGTAATTATAGAATTTCGCTTGATTGTCACAGATGCTTTAAATCTTAGTGTCAGTCTACTTTCGTTCTATTCTTTTAGGTAGGTCTGTTTTATCTTAGAAATAATAACGAGAGTGCTCATTTTTTAATATGAGCTATTATTTTTTATAGCTATATATAGTCTATTTTTATGTCAGACGTTTCGTTTGTCATGCAAACATCTTCAGGGGAATTGTCAGAGTTAAGATGTGGAGTGCACTTCAAACCTAGCATACAGCTGTTATGAAGTCACTAGATGGAAAACGAAATGTACGATATTGTAATGCTCATCAAAGAAGAGATTCTGATCAGGAAGAGATTTTGACAGGAGGCGTCAAGTCATCAAGATTGGGAATTCTATACGTGTCTGTCTTCCCTTCCTTGAAGTGAATATTAGAAAAACTGGTGATCGTCTACTTTACACCGTAATTGTGCTTCATTATGGAGGTCTCCTTTCCAATAACCAGATTTGCTTCCGAAGGTTTCCTACAAAGCTTGATTAATTATTACATTATGTGAGTAAAACACTAGATGCATGCATAGTCAGCTTCAAAAATTGTTACCCAGCGCGAAAATTGCTCCGACATTTCCTGCATCATGAGAAAACTGACGGCTGGAAAACTCAGTCAATTTTAACAAATCTGTGGTCTTCATCTGCCAAAAAGTCGATTTTCATTGTGAAACTTGTTGACTACAACTGGTTACATTAGAAATGAAATGAAATTTGAACAGCAAATTCATTGTAGATGATACATAACAATGAAAATGATGTTGAATAGGTGCTGTTATTCATGAAGCGGTGTGTATGCGCCTACATCAAATTCTGCCATAGGACTTTTCATCAAAAAATCTAGTCAAGGTTGATTTTCTTTCGAGATAATGTCGATTTATCTTTAAGAATGTTGATATATTTGTGGATCACAAAACGTAGAAAATTGGCTAAAATCGGGGGAAAGTTTGTTAAAAAATTGGTTCAAAAATTCTTGCTTCTTTTATGAATTCTCATCAAATTTAATCGCAAGCTGAAAATCGATTACTAAATTTATTTACTTGGTCAGCCTAGACCAGTGTTTCTCAAACGGTGCGCCGCAAGGGGTAGCTAAGTGCGCCTCAGCTGTTGTTATATAGTCTTCCGGCTTGAAGTGTTGACCACAAATATAAGTTCGATTCGACGGTGTCCAATTTTCTCTTCGAATTGCATGCTTCCATTTTTCAAGTAGAGGAGGATTTGAATGTGGGAAGCGATGAAACGGAATACTACAGTTGGGAGTGTTTCTATTAGCACAATTGAAAGCGCAGCACGACGCAACCATGGGGCGTTAGGATCTAATCAACGCAATGAGTTAACTCAAGCGAAATTGAATGAATGAAACCGACGGGCAGACTTAAACCCGAGCGCACATTCACTTCTTGCCAGTCAGTGCATCGGTGGTAACGCACGCCGCTGTTCATTCATGAAGCGGCTAGTCAGCACTCTCCCTTCTCTATCTCAATGTACCGACATCACTTGATGGAAGATGTCAGATTTCCCAACAGGGGTCTGTGTAGAACGCAAACGTGTAAGCACGATCAATACCAGCTGCGTCAGTGTATTCGTCAGATAAAAGTGTGCCGTGTGTCTTCATTACTTTTCACTGAGTCAGCGAGTATATTGACATTAGTTTATCCTGCGTTTCCTCTGCCTTTCCCGTCAACCGGCAATCGTAAGTTCCCCTTATTATATATTTTACTTTATTTTTTATCTAGTCCAATTTTTATATTTTCAGGTCTTAAGCTGCCATATAGAATGGATAAATTTTTGAGCAAGAAACGTAATTTTGATGACTGTGAATTAGGTGATGATAGCGTTTTAAATACAAAGAAATCTCGTAGAGTTAAACGCAAATATGACAACGCATATTTAAGCTTTGGATTTTCTTGGACTGGAAGTGAGGATCAGCCTTCCCCATTGTGTTTGACATGTGGATGTGAGATGTCAAACGAATCTGTGTTGCCTAGTAAATTAAGTAGACATCTTAAAAGTAAGCACTCACATCTTCAAGGAAAGGATTTAAGCTATTTCAAAAGATTGCTAGAACAGAAAACTAAACAAGCAAGTGTTTTTAAAAGCAGAATGATCGTTTCTGAAAAGGCTCAGATTGCTTCTTTTGAAATATCTGAAATGGTTGCACAAAAGTTGAAGTCCCATACTTTAGCCGAGTCAGTTATTCTACCGGCATGCAAGAAGATGGTTAAGACAATGTTAGGAGACGAAGCAGAAAATGAAATTAGTAAAATTCCTCTGTCAAACAGTACAGTTCGTAGGCGCATTTTGGCAATGTCGGATGATATCGAAAAAAATGTCTACCGTAATAAACTTCAAGATTCTATGTTTGCTTTGCAAGTTGATGAGACAACAGACATCACTAACAAAGTACAACTACTAGTATTCATTCGTTTCATTGACGTAGATGAAATAGTAAATCAGTTTTTATGTTGCAAAGAGATGTCAGGCACCACAAAGGGTGAAGACATTTTTCAAATTTTAAACAACTATCTAAAAAATGGGACTTATCATGGAAGTCATGTGTTGGTATTTGTACCGATGGAGCTCCCTCTATGGTGGGTTGTTTGAAAGGATTTACAGTACTTGTAAAAGAAAGGCAGAATCCCGACATCATTACAACTCACTGTTTCCTACATAGAGAGGCTTTGATCGCAAAAACATTGGGAGTTGAATTGAAACAGGTTTTAAATCAAGTTGTCGAAATGGTCAATTTTATTAAAAGCAGGCCATTGAAATCCCGTTTATTTGAGAAAGTTTGTATTGACATGGATGCACAGCACAGGCGGTTACTTTTACACACAGAAGTGAGGTGGTTGTCAAGGGGGAAGGTGCTTCAACGTGTGTATGAACTCCGAGAAGAAATTCTTGCATTTTTTGGAGAATTGAAACATAAAATTTTCAGTGAATACCTGAAATCTGAATTTTGGATTTCTTGTCTCGCGTATTTGGTAGACATGTTTCAGCACCTTAATAGCCTCAACAAAAGTATGCAAGGAAAAAACGAAAATATCCTCACCTCGACAGATAAAATTACGGCATTTCAGAAAAAAATAGCAATTTGGAAAAGGAATTCTAGATATGGTAATTTTGAAATGTTTCCCTCAGTCAGCAAAACTCATGTAAAGAAAAATGACATCCATAATAGCTGAACATTTGACAACTCTCAAAGAGAATTTGAAATTTTATTTTCCATCTTGAAATGTCGATCGATATGATTGGATTCGAAATCCTTTCATAGAAATTCCAACTAATGCTGGCTTAGTATTAGCTGAAGAAGAAGAATTAGCTTCTATATCTAGTGACCGCGGGTTGAAAATTAAATATGATGATCTGTCACTTGATAAGTTTTGGATTTCTATCAGAGAAGAATATCCTTCAACAGCTAAAAAAGCTTTATCTATTTTGATACAGTTTTCTACATCATATCTGTGCGAATTAGGATTCTCCTCACTAATTAATATTAAATGTAAGAAAAGGCAAAATATTCAATGCATTGAAGAAGAACTAAGAGTTTGCTTGTCGCACATACGTCCTGATATCAAAAAATCGCGGAAGGATATCAAACCCATGCTTCACACACGAAGAATGACCATAGAAACTGAGGTAAGCGATAAATGATTTACAATTTTTTATTTACATTAAATTTCACTTAACTATTTTTTATTTTTATAGATCCATACTTTGGAAGACGATTATTCGCACAACAGAGATCAGAATGTGTATAAGCCAGTCGTTTCCTTATCAACAAGTTCCATTCGCCTGTCAACAAAGCATACGCACATTTTGTGTAATCGAACTTACCTCTAAATCTGATAGTGATTTTCCATGATCCATTCTGTTGTATTTTGTTTTCCTTGGTCTGATGGTAGACTGAATGGCAGATGCTGACCTAATAAAGTCATTGACATTTTTTAATGATACTTTTATTCTAAAAAAGTAGATGTAGGAGCGCCCGGGATAGAATCATTTCGTTATGTGGTTAATGAAATGATTCGAAGCGAGTATATGATTGATATTTTTTTAACTAATTTTGACTATAAATTTAGCATACTGTATTGATTTTCCATGTGAAGTGCGCCCGTACGTTTCTTAATTGGTCTCCGGTGCGCCGCGGGGTCTAAAAGTTTGAGAAACACTGGCTTAGAGAATACAAATTTCTGATATCGTGAATTGAGTGTGTTCATTGCTCGGTAACGTTGGACAATAATCGCATGCTCTATTACTTTGGACATTTCAGATGTGGCAGGAAGAGGTTGGAATGCTAGAAATGCTGCTGTCATATATTGGAGAGTTCAATGAATTCAAAGGATGGTCTAATTGGAGACCTGTCTTATTGGACATTTTAACGACTCATCACAACGCTCGGATGTAAGAATTGTTATTGTTATTGCTGGAAAGTACTTGTTATGATTGTGACATCATTGCAGACGAAGATTTGCTGTTGGATGTGATGCATCAAGTGAGGAGAAAATCGAGGTGAGTTTTGTTGAGTAAGTGATTTGAAAGTGTCGTGAATGTGTTGATGTTCTTGTTCAGGATACTCCGGAGGTCATTGTGATCGACCCAGCGGATATGGAAGCTACTAAAGGTAAGATGTCAATTATTATCGAATTATTTCCTAATTGTGAGAGCTTTGAGCTTTGTTGAACTTCGAGATCAATCAAGGACGAACCATAGTACATTTCCGGTCACATACACTATCTAAAGTGTAATTTTCTCTATCTACTCCTTCACGTTTTCTGGTGCAAGTCACATTTTGGTAGGCAATAAAAATGTTTCTTATACCAACTTTGTTCAGCACCTACTTTTGTCATATATGGCAGATATACTGTTTACTCAGTAAGCGTGATGCCCCTATCATTTTGGATATCATGGATTCATGGTTAGGTCTTGATCAGCCGATTCGGTCAAGCATGCTCTGTGCAGTGTATGCGATGATGACAGAAAATGACCTTTTGTCTAAGTATAGAATTTTGATCTGATCTTACTCTGACTGTACAAAATTGGATGGATTGCCGAAGACATCTAGCTATCAATGGTTAATCAGAAAATGCATCAACAGACTTGAACATTGAATTGGATGTTGGTACAACTGTGTTACCAGCTGCATAGAGTCCGATAACAAAATAACATCATTTTCAAAGAGGGCAACTTTTGACATAGTTACAGCTCTACGTGCACCACAGATTTCATATTTTTCTTGGCAATTCAAGAAAGAAAAATATACGCTGAAAAATTCCGAGTCTAATATTCGGGCTCGAGATTATAGCAATCACGAAATGATCAAGACAGGCTGGAAGTTTGAGAGAATGACTTGGTGGGTATATTGTGTGGAGAAGGCGCTTATCCGTAGAAGAAGCTGGGAGTCAACTATCGATGCAAATTGGGTAGGGTAATTTGTGGTGTCGTCTAGTCACATGCATTTCAAGTTGGTCACCAATAGTTATGTTCTCTATCGCATTGACACATTAGAATCATCAAACGCTTGCAACACCGGGTCGCCTTTAGAGATCATCATTCGAAAAAAGAAGGAATAGAATCCAAAAAAGCATGTACCTCAGTATAAATTTAGACAGTGTTCGCAAGATTTTAGCTCATTCATTTATATTTTCGTATTTCATTCGCTTAATTTTGTGCGAAAGAACCTTTAGCCCTTAAGCGATTGAATAGGTTGTAGTAGATCAAAGTACTTGCATTGGCATATAACTTTAGTGAATTCTCAATTAATTAGACGAAAAATTAGACTTATATTTAGAATTAGAGAAATATTTACCTTGAAACTACAGGCGTTCGAAATCGGGGAGAGACTATCCGCTCACACTGTGTTGTGACTTATGAGCATAGTTTTTGCATTATTCGACACAAGTTCCCCTACCACTTTGTCAGGGATTATAGAATTGTTAACATCCAAAGACGTTACCCTTAGTCACTATATATAAGCACTAAGTAAGTTCTCATGTATCGTTAACCTCGTAGGTTTTCTGATCTTTTACCGTATTGTCACTGATTTTGATTGTGCGCAATGTAATTACATTGACACATTTGTTGCAGGAAGCCAAACTAAGATGATGAACTTCAATGTGAATTCAACGGTAACGGATCGGTTGTTCAAGACGGAAGTTGATGACTTCGAATATGAAAAAAATATCACAATGTCAGATGCATGTGAATGGCACGTGGAGAGTGAGGAGAAATATGTATGTGAAATTGAAGATGATGAAACTTTGGATGATAAGCCTGGTGAGAGTCTTGAGAATGTTTGCTACTGAGGGATAGATTTTATGAAAAAGGATGTCTATTTTGAAAAGCGGAGGAGATATCGTTGGGTGTATGATCGATAGGCAGCTACAAATTACACAGTTCCCTGATAGGTTTGAACGAAAGACCGATGAATTACTAGGTGCTAGTATTTGATTGGAAGCTCATTTTTTTCGGATGAGGGTTCATGATTTCGTGCCTGACTTTTATGTCGAGCTTTCAGTTGATGGGTTTTGTTTTCTACGTATTTGTTGACACTTTCAGACATTGCCACAGACCGGTCGATCTGCCTGCTTGAAGATGGATCAAGATCAGGTGAACCTGACGGAGATGAAATTTACGGAATGGAGTTAAAGGAAAGTACCAACGTGACGGATGCTGCTAGTTGGGTGAAGACAGAAAGAATCGAGGAAACGGAGCATCATGAATCACTAGAAAACGAGTCAGGTGAGAGCGCTTCTCAGTATCCATTAGAAGTATTGAAGCAGATAGTAATACAATGTTTCATATGTACTGAGAACTCAAATGTATCTCAGCGAAATTTCATTCAATTCTCGAGAAATTTTAGCCACAGCTACTCTGGTTCATAATATGTGGCCTCAGAACTAAAGAATTTTGAATCATGGACATATTAGCACTGTTTCATGGCCATCAATAAAGAATCAAAATCCCCACCTGCAACGAATTATGACTTCTCATACGATGATGAAAATCATCCCAGTAGCCATGATGCTTACTAATTTAAATTATCAATTAAAGTAGTCCTAATGAGGACTGATTGCGTTCTCCAATCCGCAAGTGTACAAAGGCAATGCTAGTGTATCCATTGGATTAATCAGTTCTTAAAAGAACTCAATGTAGCTTTCTCGTGGCAACGAATTAAAATTGATCAGCTTTGGCCCAATATCTGGTAAAAATGGAAATCTTAAGACTTGTACTAATACCATAGATTCCAAACACTGCCGTATACACGTTCAAAGCAGACGTCTAATATACTGTACCGACTACAGATGCTGATAGTGGAAATAGAATAAGACAATGGTCACCATAGGTTAAGGAAATTAAAAATGGATATTATGAAACAACAGGAGACCGATGAATAGAAATTGGAAAAGTGGAGGTAAAACATGGAAATACAACGATTCTACTACAACGATTACAAGTGAACTATATCTGACACTATAAGTCTGCTTCAATTTACTTCTCACACTCAATATTTTTGTTGCTAAAACGAATTATAGTATAAAAGCTATTTCCAGGTAATCTAGCGGAACTTTAACGTATATGATTAAGATAAATTGTGCACAGATAAGCCTTGTGGTAAGGTGGCGAGCCGTGCATGAAGATATTTGCCCTTACAGAGCACTTTTTTCCAGTGGAGACTTAATGCGAGATTCCAAGATGAGCACGTGAAAATGTTGATTCATACTGTGCTAACATGCGCTGTTCTCGAACACTGTTTCGACTTGTTATCTTGTCTGCAATCTGGCTCACGTGATTGTTTACGGTAATCGTACTCCAAGCTGATTGGTCAATTTTGATTTGATGTCTCTTCAGTGGGGCGATTTCAGAAAAATCTCATGACACTGGTGATTGTGGTGGTTCAGACAGGTTGTAACCTGATCGTAGCAATGCCGCAAGGAAAGGACCTCTCAAACAGCAAAGTTGCTGAAATAACGACCTTGTTGAAGAATACGGACTATTCACACCGAGAAATAGCTCGTAGAACAGGAAGTAGCAATTTTACAGTGTCGAGAATTGCTAGGATGAAGACCAACGGACATTATGTAGGCCATCGAAAAGGAAGGTGTGGTAAGAAAAAAGCCACTAGTAGTGCAGATGTCCGCTTCTTTGTTCGTGAAGTAAAGAAAGACTATGGTGTTACAACTGCCAAGCTTCGAAAGCGGTTACAAGATGCAGGGACCAACGTCATTCGAACAACTGTGTGGCGGAGGTTGAAGGAAATGAAGTGCGAATCCAAGAAGCCCAGAAAGGTCCCTCTACTTACCAAAGCGATGAAACAAAAGAGACTTCAGTTTGCTCTTGATCACGCTGGTTGGACTTCTGAGGATTGGAGAAGGGTAAGTGAATGTCTGAATTCACTTTGTTCTGAATTTTTATGAGAAATATTAACTTGAGTAATTTTTCCAATTTTCCAATTATTTTTCTTTTTTTACAGGTGGCCTTTAGCGATGAATCGTCTTTTTAGTGCTCGTCAGTCCGTCCTAGGAGAGTCTGGACAGCTTCCTCATCGAAGACTCCCTTAGAACCACGTTTGAAACATCCAGTCAAAGTTATGATGTGGGGTATTATGAGTGCTGAAGGAGCCGGACGACTTCACATATGCGAGGGGAGCATGAATCAACATTCGTATCTGCACGTCTTGGAGTCTCGTGTGAGACCTCAAATGGAGCAATGGAGTTCTGCTGGGGTTAACATCTTTATGCGCGACTCTGCACCGTGCCACAAGGCTAGGCTGTGCACAAATTATCTGAATCAAATCAATCTGGATGTTTTGAAATGGACTGGGAATTCGCCAGACCTCAATCCTCTGGAGACACATTGGGGGATACTGAAACATAGACTTTGTGAATATGATCTGCCTACTGAACAGACATTAATTGCAAAAATTGTACAGTTGTAGCATAATGATGTCTCCCTTACCGAAACATGTGAAAAGTTAGTAGATTCCATGCAAAAAAGAATTCAAGCAGTGATCAAAGTACGAGGAGGACATACTCGGTTTTAGCTTGAAATCTGCTCTGCCTTCGAGTCTATTTTTTTCATTTACAGCAATTTGTAGCATTTAATTTGAATACATGAGTTACATCAGTTCTTTTTTTACTTGTCTTGTCGACATAAAACACTATAATAGCGCCTCAAACTTCCAGGAATAGTTTAGATACTATGACTTGCATGAATCTGCAGAAATATGTGGTGTGAGAAGTAAATTGAAACAGACTGTACATGGTGGATAATAGTAAGAGTGGATAAGTGGAAAGTGGATAATGGAGGTAAACAATACAGCTACAATGACTCTCCTACACCAAAAGCAATGAAACTATACACACTATACCTAAGACTACACATGGAAAATACAATTTCTTCACTTGAATTTGTTGTCGCCAGTTTCTTCATCCGTCTATAATACTTCATGTAATCCCACATTTCTTCTTTTGAAATATAATACATCGACCACCACTTCAACTACCGATTAAAGGATATAAAACGTAATACTGCAGTCCGTCAGTCATCAGCAGGTACTCGTCTAGTTGCGTTTCGACCCCTAACCTGAACACTCAAACCCAGACGAGCGGGGACCCACACATAGTGGCTGACAAAATACTGAATAGGTAGTGATATGTCACAAAGATAAATCAGACATCATTCAATTGTTACGTTTCCCAAATGTAAACTCATCCTGTCATAAATTCATCCCATCAATAAATACATTTTGCTTTTTGCGATCCGCACATGTAAACAAATCCTGTACATCAATCTTTGCCTTTTCGATTCCCCCAAGTAAACAGATCCTGTTCATCCTCGAATCCCATAAACATGTAATCGTTGTGTGATAAAAATGTAATCCGCCTATACACAAACTTCGCCTCATACATCAAGACTTAGCAATGGGAGCTCTCTCATCTCCTGTAAGCCACGCTAAGCGCTCTGTATTCATTCTTCACCCTTCACCACGCCCCTTTTCCAGGTCTTCTTCGGTCTTCCTGTCTGTATCCTTCCATGCTTTAGTTTTCCTTCACAAGGCAACCTTCTTCCATTCTATTAACAAGGCCGAACCACCGGAGTCATCTCTGCCTGACCTTCTCAGCAGTGGTCGGGCCAGCTGCGAAAATTTTCGCACTGCGAAAATCTGTGAAGATGTTAAAAAAATGAACTCTCTGCGAAAAAAATGGACTTGATCCTGCGAAAAATTGAAACTTCGTAATTTTTTCTTTTGAATGAACCTATGCTGTCTAGTAGAATAAATACTGGTCTCCCGGATGGAAAAGGCAAACTGATGACAACTGATTTGCATATTATTCATTATGTTATCATTTAGTTAAGGCTTCATATTTTTCAAAGCGTGTTACATCTTGTAACAGGTTCAGCATAATAGAGGAATTGCAGCAGTGTTCTTAGCATCTACTGAGTTACTGTGGATGTTGTAACCCCATACGAAACTTTCAAAGCCATGTTTAAAAAGTTGCCGATAGTTCTATAAAAGATTGATAACCGACTTGATTTCAAATGATATTCAATTAATGTATAGACGAAACAAATAAAATTCAAATTAATATGAGTATTGTTGTCGGATATATGCATTGAAATTTGCTTTGTACAGTTGCTCGATACCAGAAATCCTGAACGCAACTGGAGTCATTTGAAGCGCTCGACATCCATACTTCCCATAAGATTTACTCATATTTATGACATTCAGCTAACGATGCAACGACCCTGATAGATGCAGAAAACACAATGTTTAGACTTGTGTTATCAGTTACATTGTCATTAAGTTGTCCAAAGTATCCTCAAATAGCTGGTGGTTTTGAAGATCACCCGAAAAGATTAAATCAAGCGATGAGCGATGTTAAATGAACGCATTCTCATCTTACAAACGGTTCTTACCTTCCATTCAAAAAATTTGAAGACGCATTCTAAAGACGTGAATGCTGCGAAAAATTTACTCCATTTTATACCAGATTGGCAGAAAATTTCATAGCTGGCCCTGGAAGATAGACTGCTACGGAATTTTTGTTCAAATGATGCAAAGTCCATAAAAATAAAATGTCCGAATCTCGAGACTTCTGTTTTAGATCAACATAGTGTGTGAGCGTTGACCTAACTGCCGACAATCAGTTCTGCCACACGTTGCCAATCACAGACATTCTTCGTAGAAAAGTGTCGTTGGCCAAGCGGCATTCCAAGGCTTGTTTGAATGAACAAGAGGAGAAAGAGGAAAGAACCCGACAGATGACCATCAGAAAAAGTTGAAAACAGTTACAGCAAGAAAAGGGAAAATAACTTTTTGACAATAAATTCGATGCTACAGAACACTAAGAGATAAACGACAGAGACATCGGACATAAAGGAACACACGAGGTAATGGAAAACATTAATATGATGTAGAACTATCGAGCCGGAGTTGATAATACTGCAGGAAAGCACATTTTGTTCTGCTCGAATTAGATTCATTGGCACACAAGTTTTCGGTCTAAGACCTTCGTCTGTTGCAGAAATAATGTGATCATAGGATTAATTCGGTTACCAATTATTCGTGCAATTTCCTGCAAACAGATGTCAAAATTTGATGATTGTGCAGTCGCCACTGATCGACCTCAGTTCCTCCACGTGCCGGGAAATTTGGGGTGGACCTATACCCTCAAGCTCGATGCATTCGGAGACGGAGAGAATTGATGGGATCAGTGCAAACCAAGCAAGACAGCTGCGTCAGGAGCAGGAGGAGTCAATGGGAAGAGAATATCATACTCTGAGACATCATGCCCAAGGTTTTTATATACAGGATTGTTGCATCTTTACAAGTTAAGATTTTCACACCGGTGAATTTCTACATCATCCGTTATTTCTCTTTCGATCCGTAATTACTCGTTTTCTTTTGATGAGAACTTCTACTTTCTTTTAATTGCTGATTGGTTTATCTCCTTTTGTTGTGACCTTCCTGTCAGCGCCTGTTATCAACTTGAACGGATCATGTCTTAAATGACATGTAATAACAAGAATTTTTGTTGGTGGTTTGGCTGTAAGGTTAGTGACTTTTGGCTATATTTGCTACATGCACATGTATGTACTAGTTAGTTGATAAGATGAATTCGGCAACGAAATGCCAGTTGTTGCATGTTACAAATTTAGGTAGTTTAGTATTAACGAAATGGCTCCTAAGAAACAATAGATGGCGGTAGTAGCGAGTTCATGTAATCAGATATTTGCGAAAAATCTTTTGTGAGTCATCAATGACGGACCGTAGTTTCTTTCGAAAAATCTGGCTTATAACAAGAAAGCACTTCGTTGCGGAAATTGCACAAGACATTTTCAATCAGCTTCTCCCGACAGATATTGGGCGTTGGTCAAGTTTTGATAAGAGGGGTGTTTTACTCTTCATAAGCATGAAATATGATGCTATAATTTTCTGATATTAGTAGGCCTGTGAAAATTTTGCAGCACTGCGTAAAAAATGGAAAAATCTCTGGCCCGACCACTGCTTCTCAGCTAGGTCCACTGTACGACACTTCCATGCTACCTCGCGCAAGTCTCTCCATCCTGCCATCTCACTCCTGCGATAGCTCTCTGCATTCTTCTGTCACATCGTCGTAGAATATTCACCATCCTGTCCGGTAGTGGCCACATCTCCGAACCATGCAATAAAACCGATCTCACGCACGCCTTTCACTTTCATGCTCATGCACACTTTCCCCCTACTGGCTACGTCAATCTACGTCAATGTTCTTATTTGCCAACAAACTGGTAATCTCTCTCGATCTATTCCAAACTGTTGCCACTCTCGCTCTCACCGTCCTTTCCACTCCCGCTTCACAGTCCAGCACATCACCCAAATAGCAAAACTGATCTACATCTTGCAAAACGGCTCCACCGATTTCCAGCTCACCATTATCATCACCATTTGCTTGCTCACTTCCTCTCGCACATCTTGTCCACCTTCGTCATTCTTCTGAGTCCTGAGCACCAGAAATGGCACCATTTATTGCACTGTGTGCACAGCACAGAGTTTGACCCCACACCTCTCCCCCTGCACACACAATCATGGCCATCTTCCGGACTCGATCCGTTTCTTTGCTTCTTTACCTGTAATCATTGCTTTTGTCTAATCCGTATTGATTTTCATACCTCTTCTCTTCATCCCTTCCTGCCACTTTAAACATATTGATCACCTCTCCTTTGCTGTCCGCTGTTAACACCAGTTCGTCTGCAAAAAGTCTATCACCACAATATAAAAGTAGACGCTGCCACTTATACTGATTGAGGCTCAATCTTAGTCCAAACTGCGAATGTGGTGTCACATAGTTTCCTCCGCAGTTGACGACATTTCTACAGTGTCATGAAAAGGTGCTATTCACGTCAAAATCTACTTTCATTGATGCTGTTCAAAATACGAATATCTTACTTTTCTGCTCCGACAGCTGATGTAAAGCACGTAATTCTTAATTTCTTCTTTAGCTGCTCGTTCCCCCATCGATCCAGAAGGTTGAGATCTTGCGAATGGTAAAGCATCGCAATTTGTCGTCGATGGAAAAATCGGAACCTTCAGTCTTCACACAAGGGCGGGCATTGTCATGTTGCCAATGAAGGGTCTTCAATAAAACTGGTTCAGAACGCAGGCATCTCCATTTGTGTACGATAGATCGCACAAACTCCATGTACCAGTAGGTCTCACCATTGGTGGTTGCCTCCCTCGGTAGAGCTCTCACTCTGAAGCGCTTATTGGCAGTAAGAGCCATCATTACCAAAGTAATCTTCGATGTGAAACGAGAGGTCGTGTAGAATGTCGTGTCTTCCAAACTCTGGTCGTTGGTCGAGTGTCCTGCTGTTCAAAACTGATCCGTGTTACATCCTCTACTGCGCAGAGGTAGCAACGATCTTTACCAAGATCCCCTATACGAAGTCCAGCTGCGCAATCAACTCGGGTTCTTTTCTGTTGATCACTCAGTGTTTTGGGGACCCAGTATAGCATGACGGTGTGACGAAGATTTTCATTCAGCATGCATCAGTCGATGGTGTGCAGGTCTAGTGAGGGTCATTCTCGATAATCTGGCAAACGCTCGTGCAGTTGTTGTTACGAGAAGCAGACACTTCTTTCTGCATAAACAAAATCGACCGAAATCGTACGGGCAACGGTGTTGTAACCGGGGTAGTCATCAGGCCAAAATTCTAAGAGTGCTTCATGAAATTCTCGAGTTAATCTTCCTGTTCTTCCTTCTGTATAAATGTAGAAGCGAAAGTACTCTTTCGTGCGTCTATTATCAATCACGCGAAAGTTTGTTATGAACCGTATACTCTTGGATGTTTTTATTGCAGCCATTATTTTGAAAGATATTTTCAAATTTGGAAAGGTTCTCTTTTCGCAGTTGCTTATAGTATTAAATACTATTCTAAACGTAGTTAGACTTCACATGCGCAGGTTAGAACGAATCCTTTCTAAGAACGATGCCCGAGTGGCATTCTTTTTGATACTATGACTACTCTAGATTTCCCTCCCCTTAGCGAATCTGAATATCTAAAAATGGTAATCAATTTCGTGGGTTTGGTGCTTCTATTGAAAACTTAACCTTAGTATTTATAGACTCGAAAACTTCTCGAATTATTCTGAAGTGGTTTTCATCGTATTTTAAGGACCGATGATAATGTCATCTATGTACTGCTGTATAAACTTGGGTTGAAATTTAACTTTTGTAAGGCCTTAGTTTCTATTTTATGCATAAAAATAATAGAAAAAGGCGGTGCAAAATGACATCCCACAGGAACGCCTCTAATTTGTCTATAGATTTTATCTTTGTATTTTATTTCATAAGTGTAACAAACAAAGCACACTAATTTTTGCATGTTTTCAATATCGGTGCCAAAGTTGTCAATTTTATCCCAATTATTTCGCAAATGTTCGATGTTATATTGTATACCCATCGATAATGGAATGCCTCAGTGTACATTTTTTGCGTCAAGTGAAACAAAGACGTGGTTATTGCTAATACTACCGCAATTATCAATAGAACATAGGAAAGTCATTGAGAATAAAAGCATTACCAGTGCCTTATATTAGCATCTAAAAGATAAACACAATGAAGAGGGCAGCATCGGAAATTTTCAGGTCGGTCTCATTAGTAAATTGCTCACACGAGACACAACAATAGCAGAAGCTAAAGCAATCACATACTTGAAACCTACAAAAAAGGAAATATGAATTGCCACTCTACAATCTGACCTCACAGTGCATCTATATATGCATCCATATACATGCAGACATGCATCCATACTGAGATCACAATTCTTAACATCATTAATCTTTCATGTATCTTCACACGACTGGACTTCTTTGTAACGCTATTGTAAGATCGACCAACGAAGTCGCTGGACGCCGAAGATGTTTTGTGATACATAAGTTCAAGTGAGGCCATTCCTGGTGTATGATTAAATATCTTCAATTGCCACTGGCTTTCTCAGGAATCAAAAAAGAAATCTTAGCAATACCCAATATTTCGCTATTCTTCATCAAGGGTGACAATGAATGCACGGACAGATAACAGATGGCAGTTTATGTACAGAATGAGAAAATGCAAATGACGTAGTAGGACGTCAGTCAGTCACTAGTGGAACTCACGAAGTCGTCCGACTGCCACAAAGTGCAAGTGACCTGGCAGCCAGCCAACTCCGCAAGTGCACGCAACCAACCGACATCCTACACAACCATCAGAGAAAAAGCGATGAAAGATGACAACTATTAAAAGAATGGCAGTAAAGTCTCACCAATGCAATTATTCACGAGAGAATGTTTATTTTTGTCTATGAGGAGGGCTTCCAAGGCTTTCCGTCTTGATATATTGCATTCGAATCGTAATATCTTCCACGAATGAATGATGCTCCTCTGTAATATGCTGATACATAGCCGATTCTGATGATTTTATATGCTCTTTGATTCTTGATTTTATCGTCCTTTTAGTTTGACCAATGTATTTCTTGAGGCAAATTTTGCAAGTAATCTCGTAAATCACATTTTTGCTGTAGCATCTCTGTTGTACTTTGGAGATCTTACAAGACCAACAATTGTCGTTGCATCTTGGACGTTCTTTCACAGTTTCGCAAAAGTTGAGATATGCGACGTTTAATTCGCTCGTCCATGTACGGCAGTCTCATGGTCGCTACTGGGTCATTAGTTTATTCTGAAATGGATGGCTCAGGATCAAAGTGTCTTGATAGCCAGTCGTTCGGGTACCCATTGCCTCTAAATCGGTGTCTTAACAAATCTTTAGATTGCGTCACTTGTGAGGAATCTGAGCTTCTTACAGCTCTCCAATTTTCACCAACCAGTAGGCCCCTCTTTCGATTCCCTGGGACATGAGCACTGAAGGGTAGACACGCGTTGCTGTGAATTGGCTTGACATACAAGGAAAGTTGGAATGTTCTGGATTCTTCACACCATTTCACTTTAGTGTCGAGGAAAGGGAGAGTTCCATCTTCTGATTCTTCAATTGTAAAAGATATGTTTGGATGTACATGATTGGCCAACGTCAACACATCGAGATTAGGTTTATAAATGACGAAAATATCGTCCACGTAGCGAACCCAGAATAAGATATTGGGATTTTGGTTAATGTTCTATTCCACGTATGCCGTGAAGATGGAGGATAAAGCTGTAGCGGCATTATTCCCCATGGCAATACCCATAACTTGCTGCCGGAACATTGAATCCAGAATATAAATTTCTTCTGTCGTTGATAACTGAAGGAGCTCTTCTAGGTCATTAGAAGAAAGTTGTAGTGCGATTGACTCATTTTTATGCTGCTCAAAGAAATGTCCCACGTAAGTTAGTAAGTCACGTTGACTTTCAGATGAAATAGGAATACTGCCATACTAATTTGAAACATCAAGGGAAGCGAATTTGAAGTCTACATCACTGGGAAGTTGGAGTTCTTTTAGCCTGTCCATGAAGTTTGGTCGATTTCAAATGTGCCGGTACATACTTTTCCACCAGAGGTTGCAGTAAACCCGATGGGAACACTTGAATCTTTCTGACTCCTGAATCTAGCGACGAGATGATGGACTTTGTGGTCCTTTGGTAATACGTAAGGCACACTTGGAAGAGGCTCACTGCATTTGCATCTTAAAATAGTTGTTTCCAAGCTTGTATTGTGGTAATTCTTTGACTGGTCGTGGTGGGGGTACATAAGAAGGCCCGCGATTCAGTATGTCCAATTGACTGGCTGAAAATTTCACATTGGACAAATTTTTTGAAAGGGTCTCTAACGACATGTGACGGACGACTTCCTCCCTCAAGACTTCTGTCACTATAACTTACGCTGTTATGGCTTCTGCTGTTGTCTCGATTGTAGATCAAGGAACTCAGCTTCCTCCTCTTCACTTGACGAAGGAGATACTTGTATCTTTCGATTTGGTGCCATTCACAATAGGTGTAGACCATCGGGATAGACCTGGATGAAGAATAGCGAAATATTGGGTATTGCAAAGATTTCTTTTTTGATTCCTGAGAAAGCCAGTGGCAATTGAAGATATTTATTCTTTTGCGATATCTACTTAAATTATTACATAGACGATCTTTAACTACTAGGGGAGTTTACGCTTCTTTCTTTTGCTGAAAAATGATCTCCCATCGTCTGGTCAATTACATACAGTGGCAATTTGTCTTTTCATCGCTTTCAGTTGTCAGAAATGCTAATTGACTACTTGTTAGAAAATTATTCTTAAGGGAAGTTTCACGACAATGAACAAAGACATGGCTGGTGGACGGCAGCCAAAGCGTTAGATTTCATGTAAACTTGATTATTTTACAATTAATGTAATAACGAGACCTGTGTCTTGCAGTTTTTCAAAAAAAGTTGAAAAGGTGTTTCATAAGTTGTTGATAAACGCGTTAAAATGGTCACAAGGCCCTGTGCTGTTTTTGGGTCAAACTAGTAACTCACCTCTACACACAATAAGTCCGCCCATCTTCTGTTTTCAGTCGATTACCATTTCAATTTACGGAGTTGTTATATAACGCCTTCTTTTCGCGTTTCAGATTTGCCACATCACAGCCATACTACCGCAATTATCAATGTTCCTGGACGCAGAAGTGATGCAAATGATCGTCAAAGGAGGAAGCTCACTTCATTTATATCCAACCTTCGAGGGAATCCATTTTATCTGAAGAGATCCTTTCGACCGCCTACTCACCGACATGTAGTAGACAACGCGAACTCCTTCAATACTGGTGGAAACCTGAGGAAAGAAAACCGAACGCACTTGACTCAAAGATCATTTTCATGCAGTCTTTGTGAGAGAACTTTCTTTCAAAAGGGAGCTTTGGACTTGCACATTCGATCACATAGTGGTGAGAAGCCGTATTCATGCAGTCTTTGTGAGAGAACTTTCTTTCAAAAGGGAGCTTTGGACTTGCATATTCGATCACATAGTGGTGAGAAGCCGTATTCATGCTGGATTTGTGAGAGGACTTTCTCTCAGAAGGGAGATTTGGATAGACATATTAGATCACATACTGGTGAAAAGCCGTACTCATGTAGTATTTGTGGGAAGACTTTCTCTCAAAGTGGAAATCTAACAAGACATATCCGGTCACATACTGGTGAAAAACCATACTCTTGCTCAATTTGTGATAAGACCTTCTCTCGGAAAGGAGATTTAGTTAGACATGTTCGAACGCATGCTAGTGAAAATCCATGTTGAATTTGTCGCAAGACTTTTTATAGGGGAATGCTTTTTTTTAGATCAATGAAGTGGACATATTGTTTGTGCCATTATTAAAGGAAGCACACTAAATGACAGAAAGCAATTTTTGTTAATGATTCAAATGGTTAACAGTGCTCCGATTCCTATTCAAATGCAACATTATGTACATAGACAGTTAAACACGACAAATATGCAATGCATCCAGAAGTTGTCTGCTGCCAGCAAGGAGCTTAGATGTAATATTAATTGCATGTGGAGGCTTTCTATTTATGCTATCAATTTATGCATGCAACATCTATTCCTCTTCCGAAGTTATTTATTTATAACTTATCATTTTGATGTAATCCTTTTTGGATTGCCTATCGTAGCAGGATTTATTGTTTTTTGATTAATTTGATAGTTGATGAAGCTGACTAGATTAATCTGAATTAGCTTAATTGGTCTACATTACGTGTTTATTGGATATGCATTGGAGCTAGGCTTATTGCTATATTTTTGTCACCATGATCGATTGTTGATTTTTCACAGGTGATGTCTGTCGGTCTATGACAATTGTCAATTTAGTTGTGACTTTTTCGAAACATATACTGTGTATTTATAGTTTATTTGTTCATTCGCCCAATTTTTGTTGATCATGTGAAATCCCCGGTGTCTGTATTTTTTCCAGACTTTCTTCCTTCAAGTAATCCCCAACATTTAATCACTCAAGGTGACCACACACCATTCAGTGGTGTCGCTGTAATATCTTCGCATATTTGGCCATTGTTGGAGGAACTATTCTGGAACTTGCAATCAATAGGTAGTCGTGCGCTTTCATCAAATAAGAAGAAAGCGGAAATCCTGTTGCCTTTGTTATGACGTTTCTTTATGCATAATAAGCTATAGATGAGGCTTTGTCCCAATAAGATATCTGATTCCACTTTATAAGTTAAATCATATTTCTGTTCCAATCATTCTCTCAATTAATCCACTGAATGTTGGATGATAATCATGGTAGCACGTTGCATCAATGCCCATAAGTTAACACACAGTCTTCAAAGTGCCCGTAAATGATATTCCGCTATAATTCATCTGATGTTGTACCAATTATCATTGGTGCTTTGCTTCTTACATTCTTAGTCATTTACTCAATAAAACATTCCACGAGAATTCAAAACAACACTCATTTCGTGCGCATCGTAGTTCGGATGACAAATATCTCTACCTGGTTTCCATCGTCAGATTTGCTACGAGTGATAGACATTGTCTGATTAAATTATTTTCTAATTTCTAAAAAATTCTACTTTTTGCGTTGCTACGAAGCTTTTAACATGTTTCAGATAATTTTGAGTATCTTATCCCATTTTGAATATATCCTTGGAGATCTTTTTCCTTCTCGACTATTGGTATTTGGTTTCGCTTTCGAAACCCTGACGTGGTCGCCACTTTGTGCCATTTTGACAGTAAAAACAATAGTTTGATTTTTAACAACGAACAAAATAAATCTATTTATAGATGAAATTGACAACAGTGCTCAAATTCCTATTCAAATTTATCATCGTGCACAATGCAACAGTCAGATAATCGTGATAAGAAATGCATAAGCCATCCGAACGTGTGCTGCCAGTATGTTTACTACAATTGGAGGCCTATCATTCATGAATGTAACATTGTAAAAATGTCGCATTTCGTGTATAATGTGAGAAGGGAGTTATTCGCTAATGGTGGAATCGTGACGATGCGTAGTCAAATTTATATTGATTTCAAAATATTCTCGTTCTGATTGGTGGATTCGTACATAAGTGGATCGCACGCTTTGACATTTTGATCAATTAGAAGAACTCTCTTCAGTTTTCTCTTTCCAAATTTTTGATATACTGATAAATCGAAACTATCATGTTTTGTGCAATGTTCATCTGGTACTTTGCTGGAAAGGCACTCATCATTGTAAAAATATTGATTTGTTTCTTCTATATTATGTAATGGAATATCTGCTGGTTTGTTGATCTAAGATAAAATGCGAACTTAAACATAAACATCTTTTTTTTCTCATTCATGTACTGCAAAATGCTTCATGCGTTGATAGAGCAAGGTGACCGGACATCCGGAGCGGTCTCGGCTTCGGCTTATTTGTCCTGGCGTGCCGAAAGTGTCTTCCGGGGCAGATCCATGTTTGGATTCTTCTGTATCTCACTGCTAAGGATCAGTTTGTTTTTATTTGTCTATGTTGTTCGAAACTAGGCATTACTGTAAAGACATTGTTATAGTCAGAGAAAAGCAATTAAATTTGTCAAGGGCTGATGAACTTCGAAGCAAACCTGTGAATACCGATAAAATACAGTTGGATTATCTCAGTCGTGGCATTGCTTAGTATCAATAAAGCTCAGGGAATAATAATGACCCGATCATAGAATAGTATAGAATTGATGAAAGAATCTTCCATTGTCTTTGGAATTGGTGATATTGCACAACAAGATATTGGATATACCGTATTTCCATTAATAGACACCACCCTCTAATAAGCGTCGCACTTCTGATATCAAGAAAATCAGAAAACAATTGCTTAGTGTAGTACTTATATCATCTGTTGAGCTAAAACAGACAAGCATATAGTTATCAAACGTCACAGGAATGCTTGATTACATTACACGGTACTGCTGTAATCATGATAAAAGAAGTCACACTCTTCATGTGATTTCATATCGACATTTAGGGCGAGTAGAATATATTTGCGACAGTGAGACCATGCTGAAGCACTCGATTTAATGAACCCTACGTTACAGAACAATGGAACGAAATCCATCAAATCGGATGGCAGCCCAAATGATCATGCTGGCGGAAAATTTCCTTGCCCGTTGAATGAATCTGTATTCAAGCGTTTCTTAGGAGGACGTCTGGCATATTTTCGATGTTTAGAAGGTTGGTCGACTTTGCATTCATCACTGGAAATAATTCTCTGCTAGTCAACCATGTTCTATTCCCGACATGCCATGTACCAATTCTTTCTCCTGCGCATGTCCTTTGTTGTAAGTGTCGGTTTTTGAAGTGCTGTTCGACCAAATAACCCGCTCCGACGTAAGGTGAGCTTCACAGTGTCAACTCGAACACCTATTGCTCAGATTGGCTTTACTACACACTTCTTCAGCAGTTTTTGTTGGATCTTTCTGGGAAATGATTTCTAATTTCCGCTCTTCACGTGGTTATTCATATATATCTGTTGGCTAGCCATAATTTGCACGATTGTATTGACAAGGTACTTCAAACATCTTGCCAGGTTTAACGTCTTGCATTATCGGCTAACCGCTCTCACCTAACATCCATCTTCGACTCGACGTTCTAATTTGCACTTTGCATTGATACTTCAAACATCAAGTTACCATCTTGCATTATCGGTTAACCGCTCTCACCTAACATCCGTCTTCGACTCGACGTTCTGGCTCCTCTATTTCGCAACTACGAGGAACAGACAGCCTTCTGGCCTGCTACATAGCAGCAGGTCTTGTGAGTGCCGGTTTATATTGAAACGTCTACAGCCCATAGACTTGCAAAAACTAATAAAGTCGGTAATTACCATAGCTGACAATCTCGGAGCATTAAGAATAGTCCATACCATATCTACGATCTCTATTTTTTCACAAAAAAGGTCGGAGACTGTGAATTTGGATTATTCCAATAAACAACCGATATTGCGCGGTTATCGTGGACGGAAATTACTCCAAAAAGTCGCTATTGCGCGGCCATAAGAATCATCTAATCCATCCTACACGGACCAGTGTCATAGGTGAAAATTATTACAACAAGTCGCTATCGTGTAATTCTCATACGATGATGAAAGTCATCCCAGTAGCCATTTATAATAGAATATAATGCTTACTAATTTAAATTATTAGTTAAGGTAGTCCTAATGAGGACTGATGGCGTTCTCCAATCCGCAAGTGTACAAAGGCAATGCTAGTGTATCCATTGGATTAATCAGTTCTTAAAAGAACTCAATGTAGCTTTCTCGTGGCAACGAATTAAAATTGATCAGCTTTGGCCCAATATCTGGTAAAAATGGAAATCTTAAGACTTGTACTAATACCATAGATTCCAAACACTGCCGTATACACGTTCAAAGCAGACGTCTAATATACTGTACCGACTACAGATGCTGATAGTGGAAATAGAATAAGACAATGGTCACCATAGGTTAAGGAAATTAAAAATGGATATTATGAAACAACAGGAAACCGATGAATAGAAATTGGAAAAGTGGAGGTAAAATATGGAAATACAACGATGCTACTACACCGATTACAAGTGAACTATATCTGACACTACACAAAGTGGATAATGGTAAGAGTGGATAAGTGGAAAGTGGATAATGGAGGTAAACAATAGAACTACAATGACATTCTACTACACCGAAAGCAATGAAACTATACACACTATTCCTAAGACTACACATGGAAAATACAATTTCTTCACTTGAATTTGTTATCGCCAGTTTCTTCATCCGTCCATAGTACTTCATGTAATTCCACATTTCTTCATTTGAATTACAATACATCGACCACTACTTCAGCTACCGATTAAGGGATGTAAAACATAATACTGCAGTCCGTCAGTCATCAGCAGGTACTCGTCTAGTTGCGTTTCGACCCCTAACCTGAACACTCAAACCCAGTCGAGCGGGGACCCACACATAGTGGCTGACAAAATACTGAATAGGTAATGATATGTCTTGAAAGATATGTCACAAAGATAAATCAGACATCATTCAATTGTTGCGTTTCCCACATGTAAACTGATCCTGTCATTAAATTCATCCCATCAATAAATACAGTATGCTTTTTGCGATCCGCACATGTAAACAAATCCTGTACATCAATCTTTGCCTTTTCGATTCCCACAAGTAAACAGATCCTGTTCATCCTCGAATCCCATAAACATGTAATCGCTGTGTGATAAATATGTAATCCGCCTCATACACAAACTTCATCATGTACACAAACTTCGCCTCATACATCAAGACTTAACAATGGGAGCTCTCTCATCTCCCGTAAGCCACGCTAAACGCTCTGTATTGACTCTTCACCGCCCCCCTATATCACTATATTATTGATAGTATAGTCATTAGAACTATCAAATTCGTCTTCCAAGGACCCGTGGTGTAGGTGGAAATTACTCCAAAAAGTCGCTTTTGGTGGAGCTTACTCTTCTAAATCGCTATTGCGCTGACATGAATATTGTCACATCCACTTACTAGGAATTGGTGGACCTTACTCTAAGGAGTCGTTCGCAAGTGACTAGAGGAACTATTAAGTTTACTTAACGGAAGTTGGTTGACCCTGCTTAGACAATTTTTATTAAGTGGAAATTTGAGTGGATTGGTTTATCGGGATTCAACTCTTGCCTAGTACATTGATTTATCATCGTGACACTATCTATCAGAGAACTTATCCATAGCGACACATTGTTCTTTTTCCATTTCCGCGTTTTCATTGATGGTGTTGTGCAAGATCACTGAATTTCAGTTGTTTTTCTCCTAGTTCTCCAATACAAAGTGACCTTAAAAAGTCATTGACGGTCTCGAATTCCTAATGCTGTTTCTATTCTTGGAAGCTACATCAACCATAGTAATAAACCAGTATTTCTAAAACATACTTTCATGTATTACAAATATACTAAGTATGCAACAAAATCTGGTAAAAAAATAACAATAACTTAATTACTGTGTATCAGAAAATGAAACAAAAATTCAAAATTTAATGAAAGATATTAAAGATAAGTAAAGGTAAAAACATGACCGAAGGATGACGACGAAGAGAGCAAAGCGACGTTTGTGGAGAGCTCCAAGGGAAGTGCAGAGGACTGATGGAGCATAAATCCAAGCTCAAGAAGAGAACTTATCGAGTGGTGACAGAGAAGGGAACTAAAGATTGGATTAAATCTCTTATTCCGGTGCATCAACCCACGCTTTTGACAGATGATGTAAGAAATGTAGGCATTGCGATCCGCTTCACTACATGTAAGATGAACTCTTTGAGATGAATTCCGACGTGTCTACATGGAATTCACAGACAAGTTCCTACCAAATAAGATAATGAAACTTCAATGAATACTTCAATCATTGCTAATGTCGTAAATTGAAGAATGTGATAATTATTAGTTCACTCGAGAGAAATCCGACTTCCCCCTAGTTATTGAGACTAGAACAGATAACAGCTGTTTCTTATGGCAATTTCAACTGCTGATCTAAGTGAGTAAAATCGCCAAAATTAAGTCAAAACATGAAATTTACTCATTTGTAGAGGTTCTCAGACATCAAATACTGTATCATGTGACTCACTTCAACTTTTATATCGAAGTTGATGTTCTGACCTCAGTCATGTTTCAAATTTCATGGCATTCTGATAAATAGTTTCTTTTCTGCAAAAGAAAATGTACGAAAATTGTTTCACAATCCACAGATATTTCTTGAATTTTACCATTGGATTCCAATTTGAATCCTTTAACCTTGCATATAACCGAAAGCGACTGGCTGCAACACTCAAGAATTTGATTTTTGTATTCAGCGTTTCAAGATCTGCAAATCCATGCTATTAAGTCCTTTGTACGCGAACTTAGGAAGAAAGTGTTATTATCTCCAGTCCTAAAGTAAATGCTGGAGGATTCTAGGAGCAATCGATTGAGAGGAGTAAGCCACGAACGCAAATTCCAGTGGTAAAGTGATATATTGAAAGTCTCTCACGCCATCGTTTACACATCGTTATGATGACAGCGTATGTCCATGACTTAGCAATGCTTTTGATATGCATGTCCGTTCCGGAAATTTTCAGATGTGGCAGGACGAAGTTGGAATGCTGGAAATGCTGCTGTCATATATTGGAGAGTTCAATGAATTCAAAGGATGGTCTAACTGGAGACCTATCTTATTGGACATTTTAACGACTCATCACAACGCTCGGATGTAAGAATTGTTGTTATTATTGCTGGAAGGTATTTGTTATGATTGTGACATGATTGCAGACACAGACTTGCTCTTGGATACGAGACATCAAGTGAGGAGAAGATTGAGGTGAGTTTTGTTGAGTAAGTGATTTGAAAGTGTCGTGAATGTGTTGATGTTCTTGTTCAGGATACGAAGGAGGGCATTGTGATCGACCCAGCGGATATGGAAGCTACTAAAGGTAAGATGTCAATTATTATCGAATTATTTCTTAAAATCGAATTATTGCATTGTGATCGAAGCAGTGGATGTAGAAGTCGACAAAGGTAAGGCAGTTGATAGTTATTATCACCTTTACATTTTTCCAGGAGCATTTTGTGTTCCCTCAGGAGGGTGTGCATCTTCATCCAAGAAGGTCGCAAGCTGGAGTTATGTTAACATCATTTGTTGTTTAGGGATCCATGTTGGAAATCGAAATGTGAATTATAGGTTATCTTTGCTCTAAATTCATAATAAGCGGTAACCGATGACGGCAACACATGTGTCGCAGTCAATGATGGCTTTGTTTCAGGAATTCCTTCAGAGAAGATACGATCTGACGAATGCCGCTTATAATTCTCTACCTGCAATTTGCTCATTTTCTATACATGATGCATTTCATGCGAGGAAGCGTGGCATCAGAAACTAATGTGCTGCGATACCGCACATTCCTAATTCACTAAGACAACAAAAGCTTTAGATGGTTACCATAGATGTGTTCGCTTGTTGTATTTGTCTACACTTTAAATCGGGTATTCGTCGTTCTGCAGCCTGAGGAACTCTGTTCAGTAGTCATCGGGGTTCATGAATTCTAGATTATCCATCGTTTTGGATTGCCCGCAGGTGTTACAGTGATTTGCAATGAATCGAAAATTTTGCTGATCGGTCATGATTGGTCATGATGATCTCTGTCGTTTGTGATCTCCGCTTCCCTTTTCTGTGTCAAATTATGTGCAGTCTTTTAGCATGAAACTGAATGTCAGGTCTAATTATATGTGTCGTGTTTTTCTCCATGTCAACCTTCCAGTTTTTTGGCTAGTTAATCCTCTATTGGAGCATGACTAACAATGATTGCTTTCATTGCTAAATTGCCGTGCGAGTATATCATGTCAAGATCACGTTCTGTCCACACTGTCACGACAGACGTCGAATCGACTAAACTTGGTGGAAAGAGCCTTCCTCCACATTTTGTAGTAATATGATATTTTTTTTCTTCAACGAGGCAGTTATCTTTTCTATGGATTGTGCCAATTTACCAAAGAGTTTCCTGGAAGCACAAATGCTCTACTGATGACCCTGATATCAACTTGTGGACTTCTCTGAGGTCTCACGGATGTCGCTATCATAGTGTTTCACCGAATCATCATTGAATTTGAGAATATGAAGTGAAAAATGCACGATGCACCATCTATTACGTCTTCTTAAATTGAATTTACACGTGTGTTTTAGGCAATCAAACAGCAGCTGATATGATGACGCTTACTAAGACGATCAGACTTAGTACTAGAGACGAGTGTGACTAGAGATCAGTTGCTCACAACGGTCGCAGATTATATAGAACCTGATGACAACGATGGATGCAGTAACAGGATTATTTAAATGGCTTAAGGAAAGTGGAAAGAAAGTTGCTTGTGAAATTAAAAGTGTCGAATCTTCTAATATGAAGCGAGGTTAGAATCCTTGTAGTTGACATGCTGACTATCCATGCATTATCTTAAAAAGTGATAGGTTTCATGATAAAGGTTACATATAAGGGACCTGCGAATCGGTGAATTTTGAGTCGAATCGAATCGGTCGTGATTCGCGAATCGTATCATAGAAAACTTGAATAAGCTTATTTGAGCTTATTGTGTGATTTACTTAGCGAGCTACATTTATATCGACAGTCCTTAAGAAAATAGGCATATCAAATATGACCTAGTAATCATGCAAATTACAGGACTATTGAAAGATGCAGCGACACCTTGGCACTCATAAAGAAATAAGCAGTCAAATCCACTGCGCTTTGTAACTACAACCTATTTCGAATGAGTATTGACCCTAGAACATGAGTTAGATGGATGTTGATTTGACATGTCTTGAAATAACCATTGGTCTTGCTTTGCCGAATTTCCCGTGGGTAACTTGATGATAGGGACTAGGTTTATGAACTCAGGTTTGTAGGGAAAAAAATCTTTAAATCTCAGGCGGAGCTGGAAATGTAACCTTCATCTATTATCTTTGCGCTGTAATCCTATGCCCCCGAATGCACCAAATTTTATGAAAAACTGTCAGTATATGCCAGTATGAAAACAATCAGTATATTGTATAATTTTCATCACAATTTTCATATCAGAAAACAAAGATGGAATTTTGGCAATAATCATAATCTATTGATGCCTACAATTTCATATGTTAGCGCTGTCCGTAATGACTATCTAAGTTAGAAGAAGGGCAAATTCGAAATATACAGGGTGGCGCACGTAAACCGCCGGATTTTAAACTTTTATTACTCCTCAAATATTCATCCGATCGTCATGAAATTTCAACTCATGCTAGTTTGGAGTATCGGATTTATGATGATTATACCTGTTGTACTGAGAATTGTCAGAAAATCTGATTCTATTGACCGAATGACATGTACTCATTTTGTTGACATCGAAAATCTAGATCAAGTTAATTAACTTAGCATGAATCGTATTCTGCACAATGAATTGTGCGCAGTCTTGAGGTGAATCTTGTTCAGTTACTTCCATGTCATATAAAATACCATTCGACGATTAAATCACTATCTTAAAAGAATCGAACATAGAAGAATGGATGATTATTCGGTTGCAGAACGAGCAAAATGCGCGGCTTGGTACGAATGGCTTAAGAGTCCAGTGGAGGTACAAAGGTTTAATCATTCAGAGTATGGCAAGAACGCGAGAGCACCGGATGCCCGTACCATAAAGCGGTGGCACACAAACCTGTTGACCAGTGGTAGTGTGGTGACTGTCAAGCGGGATCGGTCATCTTCTGAACGAACGGAGCAGAATGTGGAACGAGTTGTGCAGCACTTCGAGGAGAACCCAAACACATCTACCCGTCGTGCATCTAATGCACTTCAAGTGAGTCGCCGCACTATCCAGCGCATCCTCCATGACTATGGATGGCATCCGTACAAGGTCCAGGTGGTGCAGCGATTACACGAAGAAGATCTGGAAAACCGAATGGAGTTCGCAGAACAGGAGCTACAGCGCATCCAAGCCAACCCGAGCCATTTAGTGAAACTAACCTGGTCCGATGAAGCTCACTTCCATCTGGATGGTGGTGTGAATCGCCACAATTGTTGTTATTGGGCCAACCAGAACCCTCACTGGATCAAGCAAGAGTCTATGCACTCGCCACGCACCACCGTCTGGGCGGCAATCAGCCAATCAGGTATCTACGGACCGTTGCGAGTGCCTCTTCTGTCCGACTGCACCGTTGGACAAAAGAGGCAGGAGCATCATATTCATGCAGGATGGTGCACCTCCACACTGGGGACTTCCTGTGCGTGAGTGGTTCAACAAGAAGATGCCTAACAGATGGATGGGACATGGATCTCCTAACATGCCCTGGGCACCGCGTTCACCTGACCTGACGCCTTGCGATTTCTTCTTGTGGGGTTTTGTCAAGTCCAAGGTTTACCATACACGGCCAACATCCATGCAAGACCTGAAGGACCGCATCATACAAGCATTTCAAGAAGTGACAACTGAGATGTGTCGAGAAACTGCTCTGGCCTACCAAAAGCGACTCGGATCCGTCCTCGAGAATGGAGGAGGACACGTTGAAGTTCGATGACTACTAACACTTTTTTCTTATGTTTTTCATTTAATAAATGTTTTCTATGACATTTACCTTAATTCGTTTTGGTCATTTTTGATAAAGACGTGGGGGAAATAAAGGGAAAAGTTTATCATTAAATTTTACATGTTAAGATACATTGTTGGTATGTCAATTTTACTACATGTCATTCGGTCAATAGAATCAGATTTTCTGACAATTCTCAGTACAACAGGTATAATCATCATAAATCCGATACTCCAAACTAGCATGAGTCGAAATTTCATGACGATCGGATGAATATTTGAGGAGTAATAAAAGTTTAAAATCCGGCGGTTTACGTGCGCCACCCTGTATTACTAAACAACGTATGCAGACTTCTACATAAATTTTCACTTAAGCTTATGCAAGCAAACGATTGCAGAAGACTTCGAGCACTTTGATGTATAACTAATTACTGTAGTTTTGGACGCACCAGCTTCTAAATGGAAAATGAGTGAGGTAAGGATATCCTGTAGCTAGCCGCAGCCTATGGGAAAATCCATAAATCGACAATAAAAGATTTTTACTTAAACTCATTTAAATTTCTTGCTAGAAGTCTGATAATTTCATCTCTGAGATGCATGTGATTAAGGATAAAGGAGCAGTTTGTCGCTATCAACCATAGACCAAATCTCAACAGGAAAGATAATTTTTGATGATCAACTCAATATCTGTATTTGCCCGAGTACTTTCACAACACGACGAACTGCATTCTCAAGGGTCAGGCCCCTGATAATGCAGTGCGTAGTATTCAGGAAAATACAGATATTGAGCTGACCATCAAAAGTTTTTGGGCTCCTACCACAGTAGCAAAAAATGTCCAGCCCATCTTCATCATTTCAAAGGAAAGATAATCTAGTCAGCGCACTAAATTAGTCCATCACTAACCGTCCACATATGTCACCGTTTCTCAGTGATGATCGAAATTTGGTGGAATTTGGTGCGCTGACTTGATTTTTTCTGGTTGAGATTTAGCCTTATACAGTCGAGATAGAATGCTCCCCTTGCTCAGAAGCTTTTGTATGCCTACCTCAAAGATTGTATGTAATCTGGTTGTTCAAACGTTACAGGAGTTGATAGCAAAAAAGGTCATTAAGAATAAGTCCTTTGAGGGACCTCATTAATAGACGTCTGAGGATCACTGTCAACAGATCGGATGGTATACCGATGCATATCCTGTTTGAGTTGTGCTTCCTTACATCATGGCCTACTTTGAACAAGAGCTTTTGTTTTAGTATCGTCTTATCTAGTATAATTCACTGTTTTATTAAGTCACGTGTTGGGCCCAAGAATCCTGACGAAAGACAGTCTGAAAAGTATGTCATATATCCCGTAAGATATAAGCTCACGAATCTGCCAATGTGCAATTTACAGTTATTTAAATCAATTGGTTAATTGTGAAGTATATCAGACTCGATCAGAAAGATCCGAAGCCTGAAAGTTCGAAGTCCTGATCTTAGCAACATGAGTAATTACCGTATTTCTTTGAATAAGAGACGCGTCTCTTATTTTTTTCAGATCACTGATTGATGCGTCTCTTATTCAGGGGCGTCTCTTATTTATCAAATGTTCAAGTTTTCATTCTTTCATTAGAAAAAGATGTCTTAGTTTTTTGCTACTATTCTCTTAGGTAACCTTTGCATTCCTCACTTAGGCGTATGTCATGGGCAAATTTCGCCAGTAATTTTTCTTACATATATACGCTTTATCATAATTCAGATATTTCGGAAATGAAAGGAGATTTATGGTTTGTAGTAGCATATCTTGTAGACTCATCTAATACATTCATATACCAGTACATGTTGGCCACTATACATGTAGACTAAATCTGAATTTACCGAAACGAAAATTCCGATAATCAAGTAGTATTTACAGCAAAAGTTACCGACCGGTACATGACTCCAAATGCAAAGGAAGCTACCGTATAATGCCTCCTTAAATGGTGGATGAAGTAACCTTAAGTAGGCCTGCATGTACGTATGTACAACATGCATGTACTGCATGTACAACAACAAGACGCCTTATATATTATACAATATTGGTCATGATACCCGGTATTTACTAGTAGACTGACTTATTTTACTAAGATAAGTAGACCTAATAATCACTCAGGCGGATGTAGCTACCACATCACAATAGCCTGCATGTAATATGTCTATAGCAGTCTATTTTTTTTACATGCGTCTCTTATTCAAGGGCGTCTCATATTCAAAGAAATACGGTATCAGTGACGTAGTTCAGCAACTGACGCTTTTAGTCACTTTCAGTGAAAATCCAGCATCTCAAGCATATTGCAATGACACTTTTAAGCATTAACGTACGGGAGGAGGCTACTAATCAAGAGAAAACAGCTGAAATAATATTTGGGCAGTCGGCGCGAACCGATTCGAATTTTCCTCGAATCGAATCTCGAAGCTTCGCATGTCCCTATTACATATCTATTTAGTCATAGGCTCCTTGTGAGGTGCACCGAACGTTCGGTTCGACCAAACCTCAATTTTCGAGAAGTCAGTCGGCATTCATGAGTAAAAGCTCATTGTTTAGATCAGTTGTGTTATGAGAAACAGCAAATTAGATTGGCGAGGTGTATCAGCAATTGTTGAGACATGAGGCGTGCAAAGTAATACAAATCACATGGTTGAAATCTTCAGTTTTCTGTTGGTTTAACCGAGGTACTAATGGCATACTAAGCTTTGATCTTTGGCCTGAAATTTCACTATTGTGTTCCTTAACACTGACTCTGTGATTTGCCTGGAGGGAGGGTACATCATTTTGTCATTGGCATTGTGATATCAAACTTTCTTGGAGATTTTACTTCTCCTTGTGATAAAATGAGTAGTTTGGATGGACTGAAAAGCTACAATCTGTATTTGAAGAGGATTATCAGTTGTATTACTCCATCATATCATCATCCGTTTTGAGCCCACACGAAGTAAAATGAATAATTCATCGTCTATTTCTTCGACTTAATTAATATTTACTCATGTGTTGTAGGAAACCAAGCAACAGCTGAGAATATGAACCTTGATGTGACTGCATCGGTGTCAGATCAGCTGCCTAAAACGGACGCAGATGATGCGACACACGAGGAGAATGATACAGCAGTAGATGTATTTGAACTGCCGGTGAAGAGTGAGAAGGAAACTTGTGAACTTGAGGTTGAAGAAGCTTCGGATGAGAAGCCAGGTGAGAATCCTTTTCGATGATGTGCTGAGTTTCCATGCATCATCCTAGCAAATAATGGATTTTATGATGAAAGTCGTTAATTTGATCATGGGCTCCTTGATTTTAATAATAATAATACGCTTTATTAGTAAAGATGAAAAATACAAACGATACAAAAAGCGTCAGATCTTGCGCCCTATCGCTAGCTGGCGCACATGCTTGTGAGCGGACAGTTGTTCTGGCGCAGCACAATCATTATATATTTGGAGTTCCGGTGCAGCAACAATCGAGTGCTCCTGCACCATCACAAGATCAAGACCAATTTCACTTGCCAGGTGTGCCAGCATGCCCTGCCGCCACTCTGCCTTGAACGTTCGGCAATTTAGTGTGCCGACTTTGACTGAGCGCAGATCTGATTTGGCTGGAGCGCGATGGAGCTGCGCTTCGCGGTCCTCAGCGCCACCCGACGGATACGATTGCGTACTTGCCGAGTGAAGAGAAACATTATCTTTTGATGTACAGCTGATTTCTGACCCATGGGGAGTCACACCGCTGATGTTACTGCCGACGTCATTATCACTGTCGTCACATGTTGGGAAGCTACGTCGAGCAAGGTTAAAGTACCAAAGTCGTCTTTCACCTCCTAACCATAGAGGTAGAATATACCTCTATGCTCCTGACGCGCCTGGGAAGTTTTGCACTCGCGGTGGAGGGCATTGTGCGAAGGCTTATCAGTTGTTCCCGAGAATACACATGGCGAGTCGCAGTGCTTGACATTGAGATGGAGAGCGTTAGGGAAAACCGCGTAGGTTGAAATCACTTTGAGAGCGCCATATTGAAAAAGAAAACAGATTGTACAAAATTGAAAATTCAAAAAGTTCTACGTCGAATTATGGAAAGTGGATGACACAGTGATGATGGTCGTGAAGCGGGGATTCCGATGATATAAATCTGTACGTTGATGGGGCTCGGTGATGGAAGTTACAGCTGAGATGATACATCGGCAAGACGAGACAATGAGGCACGTCAACACGCGAGCTCGCTAGCAGTTGTAAATCTCCTTGATTGTATCATGTATTCACGTGTAAAAGTACCATGAATTTGTGCAATTCGGCAAGTTGGTTGAGAAAGACCGAGTCAGATAGAAGAGCCTCGATTTTGTATAGGAATTAGTGCCTTAGCTTTTGCGCTAAGTTTCCATTCATAAAGATAATATTAATAATTAGGGCGCTTGGTGCTATTGCGTGAATAGGATGAGATTTGCACCAAGGGCCCTCCAATGGGAATGGCTGTTGTACGTAGCGCTCTCCCATTTTCATTTGATATCTATGGTGAATTGAAACTCCATATATCTTGTACATGTAGGGCCAGTTGTCCTTTATCTATAACTACAATATGTACGTGTATCTGTGCTGCACTGTTCTATCGACATGATTGAGCAAAAAAATGTTGTAATAAAATTATAGGGCGCTCTCTACATCTTCAATAAAATATAAGAAAGTTAACTCCAGAAAAGTTTCTCTCTTATCCCTATTAATTCTCTCTTATCCCTATTAAACCAAACTTATTATTGCAAAATTTATCGTCTTCCAAATTCTAAGCATCTAGGAGCAATTATTTTGGTTAATGGTGCCATCATACAAAAATAGTAATGACTCGGCATGATGACTGATTTCATCAAGGTGGAACAATGCATGCTAGCAAACGTGACAGCTAGTAGCAACTAATTGAAGACAATGAGCCAATGACATACCTTTTCTTTGATAATCTCATAGCTTGGGTCATAAGAAGCATGTAAAGTGTAAAATGAAAGATAAGAATATTTAAGGACTATAAAGACGCTTTGTATCGATCATTCTATAAATGCTGCATAGAAAGCATCTTTGGTTAGTTCAGGATTATCGACATAGCAGGTAAACTATAACTAATATTTCATCCCGTAATACGCTATTGTTGATAGATAAATCAAGAGTAAATACATTTTTGGACTTGAATAAACAAAATCAAACTTTAATGTAATTACAAAAAAACAAGGTCTAATGCAAACATTTACATTTTTCATTCAAAATGCTTGCAGCTTAGGTTATAGGCCCAATTACTTTTTTCTTCAACATTTACCGCAAAATAAGATCTGAGCTAGCCTTGTGTGATACAAGAATCTATGTAAGAATTATAGAACATCATTAGAATATTCTATATATTGTAGCTGTTTTAATCATTCTAATAAGGGCGCTTGGTACACCTACTGTGCCAAACGCCCTTATTGAAAATTGAAAAGTTAGATATGTTTGAATTTCATTACATGCGCTTTAGTGCTATCACATACCTACCTGTTCATTACTAAATAAATGAGTATTTAATTAGAACTAAAAAAATATTGTACCAAGCGCCCTTTTTGTACAGAGAGCCCTGATTATTGCTATAATGTACGAAGCGCCCAAATTTCTGATAATCGCATGTGCCAAGCACCCCAATCACAATAATAATAATAATAAAGACGTATCTTTAGAGAAAAGATACAAAAATCCCAATAATGGAAATCGTGTCATCGTGTGATTGATGACGTGACATGACGTCTGTGACGTAAATGAAAATCAAAGCATATTCGTTGCTTGCTCCAACATTTTGACTACACATAGGACTCCAACGATGATCCTGACGTCGATGTGTGGCACATGGAACGTAGAATATTGCCATTTTGTGCCAAAACATTAAATAGCAATACACAGTTTGGAACATCGGCGTCAGATCAGCTGTTCAAAACGGTCGCTGATGTTGCGACACACGGATGAGAGCGATACAGTGGAAGATGTCTTTGAACTGCCGGTGGACAGTGAAAAGAAACATGCTTGTGAAATTGAAGATGAAGAAGCTTCGGATCAGAATCCATATGAAAATCATTAAAGATGACATGCTAAGTATCTATGTATTCTCCGATAACATGAAAGATTTAAATGTGCTACCGTAATTAGGAAGAGCATGTCAGGTAGCCTGGCAGCCAGAATGAGTATCTGGAGGGAACGAGGCCGGAAATAAGACTTCTACAGAATGATATGCCCCCTATGAATCTGTGCGTTTGCCGAGTTCTACCTGGTTCCTCTTCTTGTCAGATAGGATCAAAGAAAAACACTCGTGAATCGAATGGGACGTAGATTGAAGATTTTCTGGTTGAACCAGGCGCTGGGCGATCCGGGGAATCGCCTGGAAATTTTGGTGGGCCCTAGAATCGCCCTTCCATTTTAGCGGTATTCTGTAATAGTTTGCTACTAAGTTCAAGGAGCATAATTTCTTGATTTCAGCTGCTTTTAATATGACCATTATCAAGCCCACTATATCTATTAAATTTTCCTCAACTCGATTACAAGATGTCTTTCTAAGGGGATGGTTATCCTCTCGACGCCGAATCATGTCAGCCTTATAGATCTTGCCACATCATGATTTTGGGCTATCCACATCTGCTATAGTTTCATCGTTGGTGTGCTCTAATATTATCGTAGCTGCAATCCAACCGCGTGTAGCCCTTTATCTACCTTAGCATTCGCATATCAGCCACGTGAAACCTCTGTTCATCCGTCTTGAGAGGGACCAGCACTCCGATCCAGACTGGATGTTTATTGGAACAATAGACGAGTACACCTTGCTCTTTGTCATGAGGGACATATCTTTATCACAGTGCTGGGGTCAGTTTCTTCCAACTTCCATCGACATTTCTCACAGCTTCTGATGTCAAGGAGTGACATTTTTACCAGACGATAGCGATGGATTCATTTCGGATATTCAAAACTTATTTGTGAAAATTCTGTTTAATATGTCTGCCTATAACTCCTTCAGAACTACATAATCTCGAAGTGACTAACCATGGTCATTGGGAATTGGTGATTGGATTGATTCTTTCCACTTAACTTTAAAGAAGTCTACTAGGAAATTTATTCGGTGCATAGCGACACATTCAACATTCTGTCCATAGATTGACGCCGAGAAGGAGCACGTGTCGAGGTTAGACAGCCACAGTGATAGCTTGCTGCATTATCCAGGGCTATCTCTCTTCCGGTTTTAATCGGAATTCCGGCTTTTTTCAGATTAAACTAAGTATTGTGAAAATGTTCTACCAAGGAACAAATAATTTACTTTCTGAAGCATTTTAAGATTATGAGGGGGCCCTCTTGAGATCGTTATGATGCCCTTTTAGATTGTGAAGGGCCCTCTTGAGATCATGAGGAAACAGAGCACGGCTAAAATTCCAGAAAAGTTATTACACTACTTCTCGTAATGGCTTAAATCAAACATCTCTCTCATCTCTTGCCTTTTTTCCTTTCGTGGTCTGGGTATCATTTTAGATTAAATATCATTAATATCATGTAATGTGCGATAGTTTATAGTCGTCAATTCATGCTGTGACATGGATTCATTTTTAGTGTGACGTGGCGGATGATGTTCTACTTTGAACTTTGTTTGTAATAAATATAATTTTCCTGTTAATATAGAGGATATCCCACAGTGAACCCCCAACGTCGCTTTCTTATCGATTCCCTATTCTCTCACTGATCATTTCAAAGTTTTTTGAAATGGCAGTTAGCGACTCAGTGATGACTTTCTGTAGTTAATTTATTTATGATTCAAAAGAAAACAGTTTTTAACATTTTAAAATAAAAACTAGAAGTGTTGATCGATCGATTTCATGTCATTATTGGATATATCATCAGGACAAAGTTACAATAAAGATGAAACCAATAAATACATTAATTTTCGTTTCTATTTTAATATGATCTTAGTGGGTTCGCAATCTCACAGTTGTTGACACTAGTAACACTAGCACCACTATGACAGTTTATTTTCTGCTTGCTCACCATTTGCCCTAACACAATCTAATTATTCGGTCAGCAGCGCAAGAGCATGTCTCTACGCAATCGCTCGTCAATCTGGTGAAAAACGGTGCAAATTTTGTTTTCCAGCTCAGCCCAATGTATAGGATGACTGCAATTCACCATTTCCTTAACGTGTTCAAGCGAAAAAATGTCATGAGACATTCCACAGGCAGTCATGACGGTCAATCCATGATTTTGGAAAATGATTGTTTAAATAATTAACGATCGGTCGGTAGTAGTGCGCTGACACTCCATCCTGCATGAAGATGCTCCTATCCTCAGTGACATTCGGTATCACTTAATACAGCATGGAAAGGAAGTTTTTACCATTCATTGTCAGTTTCTCGAAAGAAAAATGGCTCAATAGCGCATAAGGAAATGACTGTCCAAGCTTTTAGACTGCGTTGATCCGTGGAATTTGTGTGAAGATATTTGTTGTGACCAGACCGCTCTGCAGAAGTAGTCCTCCAAATATCGAACAGCTGAATAGCAATTCCTAGTGGTTTCATAAAAAAATCTTCACATTAAAGACGAGATCTTGTATCGTGTGACGTCATGGCATGATTAATAGAGAATGACAGAGCTGCACGAGAATAATGCCTTATAATTTTGAATGTAAAATTTTTAACGAAATGGAGAAGTTTATTTTTGAAACATTTGAGCTGATTATTCGTGCTGGTTTTGCGTTGTGGTAGGGGGAGGAGTCTCAGTAGTACATTCTATTTAGCCTTCAAAAGCAGTTCTTTTGAAAATAGTAGTTTTTCGAGTCATGCATTCTAGTGCACCTGGTAAAAACTGATGATTGAAAAAGCACCAGTAACAGTATTATGCCATTTATTTACTTGCTGACTGAGGATTCATTAGCATCTTTATTGCAACAGACCCAGCTTCTGTCTGAACGCTTTCAAAACTTATCGGATTGTGGGATATCGAATGATTGCAATTTTTTTACTTTAAGGGGGCCCACGGCTGCGCATTATAGGGGGCCCATTCCGATTTGACTTTACGGCTTTTATTTTTGATAAGAGTGGCAGCCTTGATTATCTGACAGTAAAAGCTATTCACCATAACTTCATTGCAACTGAGCCCAATGACTTGCATGTACTTCGATCAGTCAGTCTTGTAGAAAAATTTCACAACCCATTTCGCAAGGTTTTGTGCTGTTTCTAGGCTAGAATAGCAGATGTTTTCCTACATGTCTTGCGATTCCAGCTGACTACTCTCTTTCAAAAAGTGTATATGCAAATACTGTATAGCAAGTGACATATTCTGATGCTCCTATTCAAATTCAGGGGTAGCAGTTGCGAATCCTGCTTGCCTATTTCCAACGCCCCTGACTATGATGTATTCCGTGGCGGATGATTGCTCTAAGGTTGTCCGTCATTTGAAGCCACAGTGATTCTCTTGATTCAGCCGAAGGGTTGTTCGTTGAGGATACTGACAGGTGTTTTGTTTCGGAACTCTTTCCTCACTCGGTATAGCTATAACCGTGGAATTTCAGGATCTGAGGTGCGCCGAAGTAGGGTTCGTAGGGGACTTTTAGCATCACTTCGTGGATATGACGCCGGTAAACTTCCATCAGCAGAAGACCATCGCCTGCCATTCTGCCGATTCCATCAATGGTAAAAATAACTCATCAAACTCCTGAAAGTTGGTCCCACTGAAGTACAACAGTGATTGTCTCTTGAGCTTCTAGATGTGACAGCACTTTGACTCAGTTTTCCATCGCATTGGAGAACAGCGGCAAAGTCTCAAATTTCAGGAAGCATTTTCTTTTTGTTGTTTTACCCAGCTCCGTCTAGCGGATAGGAGGTTGCGTATCGAGACAACACGAAGCGGCACACCCAGTAAGCAAATAAATGCCTACTGCTGGCGAGGAGTGCCCCGGGGAGGAGATGGGTATTCCGATACCACCGGGCTCCTACCATTTCCAAGACAAACCTGTTCACACACGGTGAACACCACTGACTGCGGAGGGCAGCAACCGCAATGGTCCCACCCCACACCCTGCCCGAAGAGGAGCGGCGGCCATCGCTGAGGGGATATAGGACAAGTTTACAAGTTACCTCACACAGTTTAAATCTTCATTGAAAATGCGACTTCAATAAAAATAATAATTTAGAATCACCGGCGCCCCACCTTTATCAGCAGTTGTAATATGCAATCATATATACTGTATATATCGTTGTTGAGTAGCATGCTCAGAGCATTTTGAGAATCGTTGAGTTCTCCTTTTTTTACGGAATTATTATGAGACCTCCTCTATTCGCTTTCCAGGCTTGCCGCATCAGAGACCCGAAGCCAAAATGATAGAAAGCGTGAATTGTATTAGAAGTACAAGTGATTCAAGCAATCTTCAAAGGAGAAAGTGCAATCAATATATAAGTGACCTTCGTGAGAAGTCGTTTAATAAGAAGACAACGTTGGGTGCTCATTCTCGAAGGCACACTGTACAAGACCCGGATATATTTCAAATTGGTCGACAGTTGAGGATCGATGACCAAACTGATGCTGCTAAAAATTTCCAATGTAGGACTCGTGGGGAGGTTTACTCTCAGAGACGAAATCTGAATATACATGTTCAAACGCATGCTGGTGAAAAACCATTCTCATGCAACACTTGTGGGAAGAATTTCCTTCAGAAGATGCATTTGAAACATCATATGCGAACGCATACTGGCGAAAAGCCGTTCGTATGTAAGACCTGTGGGAAGACTTTCTCACAGCGAGGAAATTTGAATATTCATATTCGAACTCATACGGGTGAAAAACCATTCTCGTGCAAGATCTGTGGTAGGACTTTCTCTCAAAAATCACATTTGAATTATCATGTTCGAACCCATGCTGGTGAAGCACCATTCTCATGTCAGACTTGCGGGAAGAATTTCCTTCGGAAGGGAGATTTGAAATATCATATGCGAACGCATGCTGGCGAAAAACCGCTCTCGTGCAAGATCTGTGGGAAGACTTTCTCTCAAAAAGTACGTTTGAATAATCATGTTCGAACCCATGCTGGTGAAGCACCATTCTCATGTCAGACTTGCGGGAAGAATTTCCTTCGGAAGGGAGATTTGAAATATCATATGCGAACGCATACTGGCGAAAAACCGCTCTCGTGCAAGATCTGTGGGAAGACTTTCTCTCAAAAAGTACGTTTGAATCTTCATGTTCAAAGGCATGCTGGTGAAGCACCATTCTCATGTCAGACTTGCGGGAAGAATTTCCTTCGGAAGGGAGATTTGAAATATCATATGCGAACGCATACCGTGAAACAGGGTTACTTTGCCATATTTTGACCGTTATCTTGATATTACTCGTTGAATATTCAGTTTTATTGAATTTTAATTGAGATATTTCAGGTTTTGGGTAAGAGGGATTGAAAAAAGCATCGGTAGTCTAAAATTTTCATGTTTTAAATAATATTTTTTAAAACTTCAAAAGTAGGCAAAGTTACCCGACCTTGCGATAACTTTGCCTACCTAGTATAATTTGACAACTTGCACATACTTGACGGGTATTTATTCAAGTTATTCATGCCACAGCAAACTTTCCCGTACATGCTAAATTGAAAAGTACATTTTCCCATATATTTGAATTATATTCTCACTATTGGAGAGACTGATGTTCACAAAATATAGGCATATCAATTAAAAAGTGGGAGAGGTACTACAAAAATGGTGCCGGTAGTCTGATGGGTGCATAGGAAGAGTATCATTGAACTGTCAAAATGTTCAGAAAAACATCGCAAGTAGTTTGTGGTGAAATTTGTAAGTGCCACGGCGGTCCATCAATGGCTCATCAAGAATGGAGATGATCTGGTCAAAGTCAACACTGCTTTCATCATCACGTTCTGGAAAGGTGAATATTCCAGACATACGTTGCCTCAAGAATTTCACATTAAATTCTGAACCACAGGTACCGGTACTGGCACCGGTATCGCAGACTTCGAGAATCTGTCCCACGAAGTACTTTGCATTGCTTTGTCTCTCAGTGACGAATTTCACCAAAACCCAATCTCCACCTTTGATCGTGCCTGGTACGGGACGTTGAGATGCCGGTACTGGCAATTCTGAAAGATTTGAGTGGTGTTCATTAATTGAATCCAATTTCCTTTTTTATAAAGGGCTTACCTTCGAGAGATTTTTCCGATCGTGTCGGTGCAGGTGGTTGATTCTCCAAATCACTCGATTCATTTCCTTCATCGGAGGATTCTGTAAACATAAAGAGGAATATTGCAATCCTGTAATATGGAGCATCGTCACGAAATGCATACCTTCTCCGGTCTTCATAGTCACTCGATGGCGATTGAGCCGCATAGCTGCATGTAGGTGTTTCGGATGAAGCTGGTGCGTTTCCGAAATCCTCCTGTGACACAGAGCGTCCTGGTTCCACTGCGACTTTCTTCCTCCTCTTGATGACATTCGTTTTCGTGGTCCACGGGTTTTGATAAGAAACTCCATCAAGCTGTCGTTGATTTCTTTGTTCACGACTTCTGAAGTGTTATCTCTGGTAGGCATTCTTCGGAGGACTTGATTGGCATTGAGTGGGTAGATGCCAGTGGATTCAAATCCTGATTTCAGGTTCTGACCGTTTCTCTCTTCCGTCGTTTCAATCACCTTCTTCAGTAATCTCGGGAAATCGTCCTTGCACAATCCAGCTGCATGGGGATCTTCTGTCTTATACTGAGTAAGGACATTTCTCCATTGCATCTTCAGAGGTCGAAAGAAACAGACGTCCAACGGTTGGGTTAGATGTGTTGTGTTTGGCGGAAGGAATGTCATCACAATATCATTCTTCTTGCATTCCTTGATGATATCGATACTCATGTGGGAGGAGAGGTTATCGACAATGATGACTTTCTGGCCTGTCAATCTCCTTGCCCAGGGAATTACAATTGTGCGAAACCAATCATCGAAACTACAAGCGTCGAACCATCCGCTTTTGCTTCTGTTGAAACGAATTCCTTTCGGCCCTCCTTGACACCACGAATCCCACAGATGAAGACCTTTGTACACAACATAAGGAGGCAACAGTTTGCATCTGCTGTGCCTGCGAACATGACCGAAATCGCTCCTTTGGAAAAGTTCATTATCGTTCTGGATGTTTGACGCTCCGACGGAATAGACACTTCTTGCTTCCTGGGTCATCACTGAAGTTTGTTTCGTCGAAGTTCAGAATATGACTGGGTGGTATATCAGCCAGTGTTCTCTCTAGGTTCAGAAAATATTCTTGGACTGTCTCAATCGTCGTTTCAGCACGAGCTCGCTTGATATTTTGCGCCGCTCTTTCTGTCAGCTTATCTTTGTGTCGATGCTTGAAATTTTGAAACCAATCTGGCCCTGGGAGATTGTTCCGAAATGCAGTGTGCCTATTGTTCTTGTCCAAGTATTGCTGGACAACTAGTCGAACCTCCAATTCAGTCAGGGGATAGCCGAATTCAGCACAAACAATCAACAAGTCGATGAGATTGGCTTCCTCTTCTACCGTTAATTGCGTTGGTGCACCATAGGGTCCCATGTGATGCTTCTTTATCTTGTTTTCAATGGTCTTCCTGGGGACTCCAAATCTCCTGGATGCTTCATATGTCGATATCGTACCTAAAGATTCTGCAACTATGGCATTAGAAAGTGTGTCATTGGAGTAATCCCGATATTTTCAGGCTCCGAGCCTTCTTTTACGAGTGCGAGGCATACTGAAACAGGATAGAAATATAGTTCAACTCAAATTTATATCAAAGTACTAATGCTTGATAATCATAACAGAACCATAAAATAGTACTTGAATCGTGATAAACCAGAGAATGCTTGAAATACATGTGAAGCTCGCATGCAAATGAACGTAGGCAAAGTTACCCCATTTATGTCTATGGAGTGGGGGGTTACTTTGCCTACGCATTTATTCAGAATAGCTAAATTGATTTCATGCATTCAAGATATGGTGTTTGTCGGCACGATATTCTTCATATATTGTATTGGTTTTGAAGAAATCTGTTGTCTCTAAGTATCCCAGCCAAGAGGAAGTTCGAAGAAATTTTTGTTTGCTTGTTTATTAAATTTTCATAAATCAGGTCCCATTTCTATAGTACACCAAGTTTATAAGTGATGATGCATAAAATAACAGAGTTACATATGTTATGAAACTCTTGCATGAATCTAAAAAAAGAACAAGTATCATTAAATATGCAAAAGACTTGCCCCAATCTTTTTCTTGTGCATGTAGGCAAAGTAACCCCGTTTCACGGTACTGGCGAAAAACCGCTCTCGTGCAAGATCTGTGGTAGGACTTTCTCTCAAAAAGTACATTTGAATCTTCATGTTCAAAGGCATGCTGGTAAAAAATCATTCTCATGCAGCACCTGTGGGAAAAGTTTTCTTCGGAAGGGAGATTTGAAATATCATATGCGAACGCATACTGGTGAAAAACCGTTCTTATGTAAGATCTGTGGGAAGACTTTCTCACAGGGAGGAAATTTGAAATCTTCATATTCGAACTCATACGGGTGAAAAACCATTCTCGTGCAAGATCTGTGGTAGGACTTTCTCTCAAAAAGTACATTTGAATAATCATGTTCGAACCCATGCTGGTGAAGCACCATGAAGCATCAGACTTGCGGGTGAACTTTATTTATTGAAAGGGTTATTTGGATGACTATATTCAACCGCATGCTGTGTAAAATTCATACTCAGAACTTTCGGCCAGTTCTTGTAAGAGGTGCATCTCAATATAGTGTCGCATTCGATTGACAATTTGCATTCATGTGTGCGGTGTTGACAATAACTTATTTAGTTCGTATCAGGAATGGATAGCACGCTGCTTGAAAAGCCTTAAATGTTCTTGTTGATGTATTAGTTAAGCATGTAGAATTTGTACTCGTTTATGTTCTTGTCTTCATGTTGTTCTGTTAGAGACAAGTGTCGGAAGTTTTTGTAATTGATAAAACTGAATATATGTTTCTTCACGGTGTAGCGGTTTCGTAAAAAATTGTTTTAATGCCGTTCATGTACTGTACATGTAGGGGAAACTGGGGTACATGCATGCAAAAGAAGTAGTATTGTTGAATCCCAGTCATTTAGGCCCCAGTACATTTAGGCCCCACAAGAAATGGTCATTTAGGCCCCATGTTCTTATGTTATTTTAACTACAAGATTACAATCAAAACCAACAAAATGTTGTGATACATAGGAGCCATACATTACAGAAATATGCTTGGTTTTATCAAAGATGCCGCAGAATTGTCTGGGGAGTGGTATGTGGATTGTTCGAGAATGTCAAAAACACCGGTTCATGATGTTATTTTAACCACGGCGAGTTGCAGCGTGTATGAGGTATCAAAAGACTGCAAATTTTCTGAAACCACCAGAAATGTCAATGGTTTTACAAAAAATTGTAGTAGTTGTATTTAAATAACAATAATTCAAAATTGGACATATTTCATTCACGTGATCATTATGTTATTTTTATCCTGCAAAAACATACAACAAACTTGGTATCATTGGATAGAGAATTGTTCACTCTATCTAGAGATATCAGCGCTTTTACAGAAAATGCTGACACAATGTCGGAAACTACAGATTAATATATTTTGTGCAAGGATATTTCTGTCACAAATTCCTTCTAAATTTATGTTAGATTTTGTTTAAACGCTGCACGCATTTCTAAACGTACCAGCTGGACGTGGAATTTTGTGGTCTGCCGCTATTAACGGAGCTATCAGCCTATATCTACGCACACGGCATGTTTCAAGGCAGCAGGGTCAAGTAAGTAGCTTTTATTTCATTGCAATGAATGTTTAGTCTTATTGCAGGAGGTTAGATCAGTGGAATCGGCTTGCAGACTGATGAACGGAGTTTATGATTGTTTGGCTTAGTTAGGAACAACCCTATATAGATTACTAAAGAATAGAAGGGAGTGCTATGTGTAGGGCGCTGTGTATATACAGCAGATGAATAATGAGTAATGAATAAGCAGATGTTGATGGAATGGCTATGGCTACTGCATAGGTTGAGTCGGCAAATATTTGGTCTCGCATCTATTACACCGGCTATCTGGTGCAGCAATCTTCCATTTTTGTTGTCGTGTCTAGTTGCACAGAAATTTCTGACTCCAAATACCTCAATGAATTAAGTGTGTGTCTTGATTTGTTTGTTTGTCTTGCTTCACCTTTCTTGGTCCTGCTTTGCATCCTACAGGCACGCGTGAACAGGGGACTAGGGAAAGCTCAGCCCGTCTGATCTTCAGCCAGACACATTGATCTCGGCCATTTGATTGCACATGAATGATATAGAACTACGTATAGATGAGCTGGCAGTGGATGCCAATGCAACTATCGCTTGCACTTATCTAAGTCATGAATACCTGAGTGTTCAAGTTGTCATGATTCCATCAAATTTTAGAAATCAATCCACATGTCAGACTCTTTTTGCATGCATCAGATACTTTGATCGATTTCTACCACCATGACAAACTAGATCATTAGATTCTAAGAACATCTCACGACAACTTCGCAAGCCGGGTCGACCAGAGAAATTTGATTTGATGCCTCGAAACAACCCTCAGATACATGGCTACTAAGACAGAGATTCGAACATTCAGGCATGATGATTGCAGCAATTCTCGAAGCCTAGTTCGTCAATACAAGAGGCTTCGGTTCTCTTTTGAATAATATCTCCGGGGATGAATTTCAGCGATGGAGCTGCGAATATATATTAAACACTTCTAAAATCATTCTTTACATTTGGAATGTCTAGGAATATCGGTGACAAAGTAAAAAGTTATAGCATGATGGTGTGTACTGTGTACATCAGTGATGAAACTGGCTCAAAGGCACCATTCGGTGACCCACTCAATGACTCGGGTTCTTTTTATGTTCTTATGCTTTTGTAGTCATAGAGCAAGCTTGTAGCTCAATTGTGGTCGAAGTGAATAATCCGTTAGCTTATTCTATCACTGGGCGACTGGAAATGCGATTTGTCATTGTTCAATGGCGAAAGACAAGTAAGGATTCAGTGCAAGTCGCTTGTTGCTGTCGCTTGGATTATCACTAGCCGACACAGCTCTGAAAGAGGCGCCATGAGGCTATGATGTAAATTCACTGATAATTTTACAGGAAATAAGTGACCATGAGTAACCATAAGGGAATGATTTTCCAATGTTTAGTAGTTTAAAAATTGAAATATTACACATTGATGAAGCTCTTATTTGCTGTATCACTGGAATTCTATGTGCATGTGATCGAGTTTGACGATTCGTGCTATCAGTATTTAAAATTTTTTCGCGGTTGCGCGGTACGGTATAGAGGCGAAAAATAGGAACAATTCGAAAGCACTTCCACAAATTTTGGAAAGTTGAATTTTATGTGCAACTTATCACTTAGAGTTTAATTACTTCAGTTCGAGTAGAGCAATCTGATTTCATTCAGATACTATACATATAAAAAATCTGACCTGAGTCATTAATATGTAAGGAAACTGTCATGTTTTTCAGGAAATTTTTTTAAAAGTATGATCCTAAAGGCCAACTTCGATACAAAGTCACATCATTGGTCGTCTAGCCTGCTAGCAATTGACGACAATCATTTGAAAAATAATTCTCTCGCAAAAGTATGGCAATTTTGATATCAAAAGACTGACTATATGCATGTTTAAAATAGTAATTCTTTTGTATGTTTAGGTCCATTTTTCGCTTATATAATTAAAATGTATGTAGTCCATTTTTTTCGATGGGGCACTATCAGAGGATTTTGGCTTGATGTGGCATGATCTGTAATATAGTTTGTGCGGGACATGTTCAAATTATTCCTTCCCTGAACGAACTTGCGTTGCTCGTGATAGGTATTGCAAATTGTTACAGCCACAAAAATAATGAATGACAGCATTAGTAGCTAAGTAGTTAATTTTAAAACGCCTTCAATTTCAGGCAATATGACATGATATACAATGATAATGACCTTAATACTTAAATGATACTACAAAATAAATTCCAGAGAGGCATGGCATAATTACATGTAAGTGCAGATGGTTTATGCCAATTGTGATCGTTGCTATAAACTTACATGCGCAATTCAAGATTGGACATAAGTGAGCATGTTTGATATGCATATGTCATATTTGAGTGCTTGATGCATATGCCCTATGTCAATTTGACGTTTTTTT